>JZKD02S2345074.1:14214-31462 GCA_000966675.3 Picea glauca
AAAACTACAATCATTCTTGTATAATCATCAACTAATAACAAAAATTATTTCTCACATTTTAAACCCTTTGTTGTAGTTGGTCCAACTAGATCAGTATGCACAATTTTCGGTGGTCTTGTCGTTGAATATTCCATTGATTTGAACTTGGTCTTTGTTTTCTTTCCTTGTTGATAATGCTTGCATAAAAAGTTCGTTGGTTTTGTGATCTGAGGAATTTCTCTAACTGCTTCCTTTCTGTTGACTTTGACAAGGTTATCAAAGTGTATGTGACCCATTATTCTGTGCCATAGCCAACCTTCATCTTCTTTTCCTAGACAACACTTTTCATTTCCAATTTCACTTAGTACATATATGTTGCTTGAAGTTCCATTTGTTGCAATCAATTTTCCTGAACCTTCTTTTCTTATCTCACACTTTTGTGAATAGAAAGTGAATTGATGACCTTGGTTACACATTTGACTCACACTTAGAATATTATGTTTCATATCTTCTACTAGTAGAACATTTTCTACCTTTGTATTCTTGTTTCAAATTCTGACTGTGCCTTTTCCAATGATTTTAGTTGAATCATCATTTCTGAAGGAGATTGATCCATCTCTTTCCTTTCTTAATGTAAGAAACCTGTCTTTATCACCTGTCATGTGTTTTGAACAACCATTGTCAACATACCAACCAAGTTTCTTCTGCTTAGCTTGTAGAGCGAGTGTGCATTCTTCATTGCTATACTGATTCTGTTTTCTTATCCATGTTCTCTTCTGAGGTTCCTGTCTATGTCTGTTGTTGTTTTATTGTGGTTCTCTGGGAGGGATTTTCATTCTACAATATTTGGCCATGTGTCCAAAGTTGTTACACTTGTAGCATTCCACTTCAGTGCTTAATGATTCAAACATGTTGTAACTTCTTCTATGTGTTTCACTAGGCCTTCTTGGATAAACTTTTTGTGTATGAATTTCAAAGTTATTTATATTCCTGTTGTTAGCTTTGCAATTCATAGCTTTATGTCCAAAATTATTGCATGCATAACATAAACCAAAAAATATAGTTTGATACCTAGGAGTTGAAGATCTTCTGAAATGAGTTTCTCTTATGAATCCTTCTTCTTTCTGAGGCCTCTATGTTTTCGTCGGTCGTTGATTCTGAAATCTGAATCTTCTCGGTGGAGGAGTGTCCCTGCAATATTCATTGTAGGTCTTCCTATCCTCTTTTATTGTTTTTTCATAGCTTTTTGGATATGTTTCTTGTTCTTTTGTTTGAAAGCTTGATCCTTTTTTTTTTTTCTGACTGTATTCAAGTCCGGACTTATCATGATGAGGCTTTTTACTGCTGATAATGTCATCCAAAACTTTTTAGTTGTTCTACATATTTTTCTTTTGAAGATCCTTTCTTAATGTGACAATCTCTGCTTCCAAATTTCCAATGATCTTGTCTCTTTCTTCTAGATGTTCCTTGAGTGCTTCTTCAATTCTTTTATCTTCTTCTATTTGAGCCTTCAAATTTGTGATCATTTGTTCTAGTTCCTGAGTGTCTTCTTTCTTGTCCAGTTCTGCTTGTAGCTTCTTGTTTTTCTTCTTTTATCTTCTTATAACTTCTATGGCAGTCAATAATTCTTCTCGGTAATCAAATTCTGCCTCTTCATATTCTTCTTCGGTGTCTTCTTTTACTACCATGAATATAACTCTTTCTGTCTCACTGTCACTGTCTTCATATTCATCTGATGAGGATATGTCTTCTTTGGTGTAGAAGCTTTTCCTAAAAGCTTTCTTTATAGTTCTTTTGCCTTTATATGTTTGTTTGCTATTTGAGTAATCTTCATCATTCCTCTTATTTTTCTTGTGAGGACATTTGTTAGCAAAATGACCAATACCATCACAATTAAAACAAATCAATGGAAGCTTACCTTTATATATGTCGTTGGTTCCCTTGTTCAATCTTCTGACAAAGTTGGCCACTTCTTCATCATCTTCTGATATGTCACTGTTGCTGCTATGTTATTTTTCTTTTTGTTTTCTCTATTGCTTTGACGACCTTTGGGATGCTTTGAAAGTTGTTTCTTTTATATCTGGATTTTCCTATTCAGTTCTCATTTCATATGTTGTGAATATTCCATGTAGTTTGTCCATGCTTATTGAGTCTAGATCTACTCTTTCTTCTAGTTTTGATATCTTAGGATTAAATCTCATAGGAAGTGATATTAGTACCTTTTGAACAATTACAGATTCTTTAATTTCTTCTCCCAATCCTATGATTGCATTTATTGTTTCATTGTCTCATAAGAAGTAAGCTGCAATATTCTTATCTTCCTTCATCTTTAGTTGTTCGAACTAACCTCTGCAAGTTTGAAGTTTTATTGCTTTGAATTTTGAATCTCTTTCATAAATATTTTGAAGCTTGTCCCAAATCTCTTTAGCGGATTTACAATGTATAAATTGGGTGTATATTGATTCACAAAGACCATTCAGAAGTGAATTTGTGGATTTGGAATTATTTTGACCGAGTTTTTTTGCTCTTTCATTTGTCGGTGGAATTGTTGGTCCTTTGTATCCATCTACAAATGATTGCCAAATTTCAAATCCTTGTGTCTGTATATATGTTTTCATCCTTCTGCTCCAAAATGCATACTTTTGTCCATCAAACTGTGGTATTCCATTTTTATACATGTTTCTCTCCATGATCTACCTTTCAGTGGTTAAATTGATTTCTGAAGGAACCTGCTCTGATACCAATTGTTGGATTACTGAGAGGGGCGATGAATCAATAATATAGAAATTTAATCCTTTTTAACCACAAAATGAAAGTGTTATATCAATGTAACATTATAATCCAATAGTTGCAGAGTAAATAAACAATGAAAAAATGAACAATCATACACATACACATACACAGTACACCAATGTTTTTACGTGGAAACCCAAAGCGGGAGAAAACCAACAAATGTTTTTTCTTATATGTCTTTAAGAATTACATTCATTGGAAGCACTGACTTCCTTTGTTTTCCAGCTGCAACTGGAAGGAGGCTCCAACCCCCTAGTTTCTCGGACTATAACCCGAGGGAAGCTCCAACTCCCCAATTCTCTGGCTACAAACCCTTATGTTCTCCAACTACAACCGGAAGGTGGCTACAACCACCTGTCCTTGCCTCGTCCAACCACCCTAAAATAAAAGTAGAATGATGGAACCAATTTCACACTATCACTGTGAGATATACTGTTGTAAACCTGTACCAATGAACCTGGAATCAACATGTACCATAAAAAAGTACATCAATCATGCACCAACTTGTACCAAACAACCTCTAATCAACATGTACCATAAACAAGTACATCAACCATGCACCAACTGATACCTCAACCTGTACAATCAACAAGTGCACCAATCATGCACCAACTATGAACCAATCATGCATCAAATACACATAAACTATGACTCATCAAGATGTACCAACATCATCAAGTATACACCTCATGTATGTGCCAACTCATCAACTACTTGTCTCAACCATGTACCCAACATGTACCTCAACCAAAATCCCTCATTAATTTCATCATCCAAATTTTATTTGTAACTTTGTAATAGACCTAGTGTATATGATCACTGTTACAGGAGAATTCTCCTGTGGACAAGCGGATTCCCTCTTGGTATCTAGACCCCTAAAACCGAGACAGAAAGGGTGATATCATTGGTCACTGACATTCTTTTAGATCTAATTAAGCTAATGAATAAAGAGGAAGAAAAAAAGTGTACCTTGTTAACGACATTTGTCCTCGCAAAGTCCAAGTTGAGCTTCGATCCTAAGCTCCTCGATAGGTCCTGTCGAACAAACAAAGATACAACAAGCTTCCTATTTTACTGAGATTAGCTCAAATAAAAATCTATCTACTGAAGACAAGTTCATGTGGAACAAGCATAAACTTGAAAGAAATAGGCCAAGCATGTATTTATATTAATGAGAACAAATGAAGAATACTTACAATCCTTTGATGAAGGTGCAATAGCTTCTTTAAGCTCTCCTTGTCCAACCCCTTTGCTCAAGTAATCTACACTGATTATGCTTCAATGGCATATCACTTATGGGATCATAAGTTTGGTGTAATTCTTAATCTCCATCTATCAATACCACTTATGAGATCATAAGTTTGGTATCTCTTTCTCTATCCATGTACTGCATGTTGCCTATGAGATCATAGGTTTCATACTTCCAATCTTTTCATATGTCTTTCACCATGAGAAGGCCTCCTTATATAAGCTTGTAGAGACCCAACCCCTTGAGAGATATTTGGGATAAGTTGAGGATTCCTCTCCTTCAGTTGTGGATCTTTCCTAATATCATGCCTTGAACTCATATTCGAATCCAACCAACTTTAGAGATTGAGGGGATTCTTCCCTGATTTATCTCAACAAACCAAAATTCACTCAGGAAGGGTAGTGCTCCCCCAAAAGGGTGCAAAAAGCGTTTCAACGCTCCCCCAAATAAGGCTAGGGAGCGTTGTCACTCCCTGACAGTGGGTAGGGGAGCGCTACCTTCCAAAAATAATTTTTAAGTAGTTTTTTTAGTGGCAAAAGGCTTGTACTCCTTGTCAAGTGATTTCTCCTCTTCAAAACCAGTCTTTGAGGTGTCTTAAGTGTCCTTATGATGTCGTTATAGGCACGACATAGGAAATATGGAAGTATGATGTTTTTGACACTTGCGACATTCGTGGTCAAGATGCGACACTTGCGGACAAGATGCGACACTTACAACACTTGTAATGACGACACTTGCGACACTATTGAAGTGAGTAATTTTGGTGTGTAACAGATTTCCCCCCAAAGTGCGAAGTCAGAAGAAGATGATGACTGAAGTACTTTGTAGACTTTTTTGAGCAAGGGTATGGACATAGAGATGTTGGAAAAATATGCACACAACCATCAAACAAATATTATGACATGTTTCAAACCCAAGGCAGGTATACCTATGCTTGAGTGATAAAACATTTTCAGGTATGGATGCCATAGAATACACTGCAGATCCATAATTATATTGACAAAAGGGTATAGCCACTAAACATACAAAGTGTATCTATACTTCCATGACATGAACTGATCATAGCCATGAAAAATACACTGTGGATATATGAGATGATAAGACATAGCCATGAACTAATACAAAGTGGATCTATGTGACAGTGTATGTGTCAATATTCAAGAGAAACTCCATCCCAACCTGGGTAAAGTATATATCAAAGTGAATGACTCAACCCAGAGTCTTCTTACCAATCTCGATGTAGTATGAATCTAACCATGTGAATAGATGCCTTGATGTCGAACATGGTGGAAACCACTTGATTAGCGGTCAATGATGTAAACCGTTAACAAGCACGAAGGAAATCACCATTGATGTCAATAATTCCCAAGGTACCCTAGTACATTCCAACAAATGTGAATGGATGAGTTGAATTCAAACATCTGTGGAATCACCCGATCAGGGGTTAATTATGTAAACCCACTATCGGACATGAGGAGGCATGCCATTGAGGCATCCAGGTCCCAAGGTACTAATTGGTTTCTAAGTCTAGTTCCTGGATAATGTGCTGAAGTCGATAGGAATAAACTCGTCATAGGAGGGACTTAATGTATCCACCATCAATGAAATGAAAGATACACAGATATGTAATTGGTGGATCAAATGAACATGGACTGACACATGTATTGAAATAGGATATTTGTGATGGCTGACTCTCAAGGCAGATACTTCCCTTGAACACTGAGGCATGACAACAAAAACTTGAAAGGGACCAAAACTTGATAATGCAATGGATACTGTGACTTACGTCGAGTGACCCAAAGGAGTAAGGAAACTCAAAGGATTGGTTCAATGCAGAGGTTCAACAGATTGAAATACGTGCAAAGATAAAATGTCGTGTTCAAGGGCGACTGTAAGGTCACTAGTAAAGTTTTCAAAAACTGTTTGGCTTGCTTCTTTCAATTTTTTCACACATCCAGATAGACGAGTACCTCTTTTTGGTTTAATGAGCTCGAGGAGGGTAACACATGCTCTATATAACTCAACTTCGGTAAGTTCCTCTTCCTTTGTTTAATGATCTTGAAGAAGTAAGGGTTCGATCCCGTATGGGCCCTTCAATGTATGATCATTTAACGAGTCCAAAGAAGGTAAAATCAGTTGTTTTTTATATTTAGAGAGTCTGAAAATGACTTAAAGACAACTCCAATGTGGTCATTTTTCGTAATATTAGTCTCACGAGGCCGAAAAAGAGATAAAATATCACTCGAAAGAATCCATTTCAAACCTTTTAACAAGTGGGAAAGGAAGCAAGATCACTCGGCAATCTTTTCATGTTTAGAGAGTCTAAAAAGAGCTTAAAGACGACTCCAAGGGGTTCCTTTTTTGTGTATCCATGCGGGTCCTAAAAAGAGATAAAAGTTTACTCGACTACATTCTCATGTTTTTACAAGCGCGAGAAAGAACAGAGACTAAGCTCGATACTTTGCCCCCAGATTAAAATCTAGTGGCTTAACTCCATAATGATCATCAAAGGCTGGAGACATGCCCCCCAAGCTTCAATTCATTCACCGACTTTGAGGTTGTCACCAATTTCTATACGAGATGGAGAAAAAGGATGCAGGTGGATGAAATGAAGGTTCAAATATGAGACCTAACAAAAGACTTGACTTGACATCTACGAGATCTGGCGAAAGACTCGACCTGATGGGAGAGGTGACTGTTTCATTTTTTAATGATCTTGACACAAGAAAATAACTATGCTCAGGACTCCGGGTTCAATCCCCAGATTTTTGTTTCATTTTTTAATGAGCTTTCCACATAGAGAAAAACTATGCTCATAAGCTCTGTTTCATTTTTTAATGAGATTTCCACAGAGAAGAGAAACTATGATTGTAACCACATCTTGATCATGGCTTCCAAGAGGATAATTATCTGGAAGGAAAACATGTCAAGGGGAAAAACTCGATGATTGCTTCCAAGAGATTTTCGCTGGATGGAAGAAGAATGCTCTGGAAGGAACACATGTCGAGGGTCTCGTCAGGGGTAAGGATATCAGGCTCCAATAGCCCCACTGAAGAGATCACCATGTCAACTACCAGATCCAAGTCATTTGAAGTTGAAGTCATGGGATATAGCACCACATAATTGACACGTGGCAGGGGTGATACCGACTGTATATAAGAACCGGTTAGGGAGGTTATTGGGTTGATGGTCAAGTCAGGGCCAACAAACGAAAGTTGATCAATAGTCACCATTCTTCCATCATGCAGGAAAAACATCACACGTAAAAAAGTGGACACAATAGATTTCATGGCATAGACATAATCTTGCCCAAGGAGTAAATCAAAATCCAAAGGGTCATGGACTACCATAGCATCAATAAAGACGGTTTTCCCTCCCAAAGTTACAAGAAACTGAGGAAGGATCCCTAAAGGGTGATTGGTTATTTTGTTAAAAGCGAACAAAGTCTGGGTAACCGACACAAGTTGAGGATAACCCAAATCTTTCCAAGCAATAGAGGACAAAATACTAACGAATGAACCTTCATCTATCAGTGCATGAGGAACGTCTTGACCACAAACTTTTGTTGTAATATTGAAAGGCATGTGAGAGGGAAGATGAGGTTTAGTTAGCCCACCCCAATCAAAAAGGATGGCCTCATTACTTGGAGGGGTTTTTGCAGGAAAAGGAGAAATTCCCCTCGGAACGGTAGATCCTATATCAATGAGAAAAACGTGGGCAGAATCGGGTTTACTCTCTAACAGGAGAGTAGGATTGATCAATGATGAGATCAGATCGACCACCTTGGAGCTCTTTAGAGGAAGAGTGGGATTGAATGATGATCTAAGCATATCAACCACTTTGGCACTCTTCGAATGAAGGGTGGGATTGAACGATGAAGGGATTGGATCAGTCACTTTAGCACTCGTTAGAGGAGGAGTGGGACTGAACGATGAAGTAACCGGAGCAACCACTTTGACACTTCTCAAAGGAGGAGTGCGATCGACCGATGGCGGAGTCAATTCTACCACTTTGACACTCTTCGAATGAAGGGTGGGACTGACCAATGATGAGACTAGATCAGTCTCTTGGGTTTCACTTTCCAGATGAAAAGTGGGGCTGATCGATGACGGAACTAGATCAACTACTTTGGTGAGTGGTTTAACTGAGGATGAAACTAGATTGACCACCTGATCAACCAGATTTACCGAGGATGGAACTATATTGACCAGTCCAACAACTAATGATGGGTTGGGAGAAAGCCTACGATAACCAGTTGGAAGTTGAAGCTTTTCCAAAAGAGAATAAGCCTCGTCCATGCGAGGACAAAGGTGAGAATAATGATCACCTTTGCATAACATACAAGGGAATTTGAGAATTGTCTTTTTCTTACCAACCTTAACATCACTAGTTGACGGGGTATCACCGGCATGCCCAACATGGGCCAATGATGTGGAGGACCATACTTCTAAGACTTTGGGAATACTAGGGAAATCCCTCAGAAAATGGTCACCCTTACAAAGACTGCAAGGGAATTTGGGTTTCAGATTCTTCGTTTTAACCTTATCTACCTTATGAACACTCCCAATACTATTAATAATAGTTGGTTGCTTAGATCCAACATTTGATGTAGTTGGAGGCTTGGTCTCTTTCTGGTTCTGCTTCTTCTTCTCTTTCTGTTTCTTCTTCTTCTTATCAATCTAGCTACTCTCTTGAGAGATTTCACTAGGCGAAGAAAGAGAAATGGAAGGATACCTGATGGGAAAAGAAGGAGAAAGGTCGACATGAGGTTGATGTGTGGGTGGTGTTCTTACATCTGAAGCACCTGCATTTCATATGACTGGAGTGGAAAACAACCATACCGGTAACCCAATTGTGAGACCTGGAAGGATCAAATTAGTGATGTAAGGAGGACCAATGTTTCCTTAAGAAGGAAAAACAAAGGGTTCCCCTGGAAAAGGGGTTCTTCATAGGTCCTCCTGGGAACTGATGCCATAAAAATAAATCTCCAACCTAGATTCTACTAGGGAGAACAATCAACACACGCTAAAAAATCTAGTAAGCAAGCAAGCAAACAAAACCTTCTCACAATGAGCACACTAGTTGGTGATGAAATCTAACGTCGCGGGGACAAAGTAAGAAGGGGTTGAGATAGAGCAGGTGGAAAAGTTACGTTGATGACTTGCTTAATGGACTACACCCTGGTGCAAGCTCCCACACATAATCATGGGTATACCCTCCAAGGATCCCGAGTGAGTCTGGCCAACGTCAATTCCAGGTACTGTGAAGACTTTCCCCTCCACAATCACCTCGTGTAAGTACCTAAAGATATAGGCCAAGAAGGTTACCAAATACAACAATGATGCCTGGGGAAACAATAGACAAGCCGATCCACGCGCAAGGACAGGGTATCTAGCCCGAAATCAACTTGAAAGGCTTCCACTCATCGGTGTGGGTATACCTTCAAGTGACCCCCATAATATGCGCAATCTCTACACCAAGACCTACAAAGAAGGGTGAGTAACTTTTCCAGTATTAATGCGACCTCGTGATTGACCCTTGTCTGAGAAGGGCTTCCCAGGAAAAAATATAGCAATTGGTTTCACCACTCCCTAACACAAGATCCTATGTTTGTTTGCAGCTTTGGAAAGTTATCTTTCACATCTATTCCAAATCCCTACAACTAATCTAATGTAGGTTTGCTACCAGAAAATGTAAAAATGTCTAATCAATTTTTAGTTTAGCGTTTGATTTTTTAAGCTATTGAAACTCAAAAGGAAAATGGCATGGACAATATGGTGTTTTGACCGACTTGAAATTTATGCAAAGAGATGAAGATGCAATATTTTCATTTCGTTGAAAACTATGATATGAGAAGGAGAAAACATTCATCATTTCAGATGCACAATGTCCCAAAATGTCAAAAAACATGCAATTCCGCTACTTTAAATGCAAGCATTCAAGGAAGACAATAAAATGCGAAGAAGAATCCAAGAAAAGATAGGGAGAAAAAAGAAACCACTCAAAACTTAATTTCTTGGGAAGATGACCTCAAAGATCAAAAGGAAAGGTGCAAAAGACCTTCGAATTTCCTCACAAAAGATTCCACTCAGTCAGATAAATGAGAAGAAAACAATAAGTTGACTCTAAATCAACAAAGACAAAGAGTGACTTCAAGGCAAGGAAAGAAAATGTCAAAATTCCAAACAAAAAGTGATCAATTCTTAGAAATAAGAGTGTTGAAGTCCAAGATAAAGATAAACTGAAATGATAAGACCTTGAGCAAGTGCCAAAAGAAAAAATTGAACCTTAGAGAAAGAAACCTTGAAGAATTTTTCACAGAAAAGGGGAAACGCTCTGGTGTAAGGGGCACCAGAGCGTTCCAACGCTCTGTGTGAGACTAGTAGGGAGCACCAATGCTTTGGTAACAAGGGTAGGGGGGTGTTGGCCCCTAAAAATTTAGAAAAAATGCCCAAAAGTCAAAGAATCAATCAAAATCAGTCAATCAATTTGAAGGCGATGAAATCAAGAGCCAATCAAACAGATCCAAGAATCAAAGACAGTATGGAGAAGGTCAAGAAGTGAGAAAAGGGCTAAAACAAGATCTAGGAAAGGAAACAAAAAATCAGATCTCCTCCCCAGTGGAGTCACTAATTTCTATTACAGGAGAATCCTCCTGCGGACAAGTGGATTCCCTCTTGGTATCTAGACACCTAAAACCAATACATAAAGGGTGCTATCATTGGTCAATGATATCCTTTAAGATTTAATTAAGCTAATGAATGAAGAGGAAGAAGAAAAGTGTACCTTGTTAACGACATTTTTCCTCGCAAAGTCCAAGTTGAGTTTCGATCCTAAGCTCCTCGATAGGTCCTATAGAACAAACAAAGATACAAAAAGATTCCTATTCTACTGAGATTATCTCAAATATAGGTCTATCTAATGAAGACAAGTTCATGTGGAACAAACATAAACTTGAAATAAACAGACCAAACATGTATGTATATTAATGAGAACAAATGACGAATACTTACAATCCTCTGATGAAGGTGCAACAACTTCTTCCAACTCTCATTGTCCAACCCATTTGCTCAAGTAATCTACATTGATTATGCTTCAATGGCATCTCACTGATGGGATCATAAGTTTGGTGTAATTATTAATCTCCATCTCTCAATACCACTTATGAGATCATAAGTTTGGTATCTCTCTCTCTATCCATGTACTGTATGTTGCCTATGAGATCATAGGTTTCATACTTCCAATCTTTTCATTTGTCTTTTACCATGAGAAGGCCTCCTTATATAAGCTTGGAGAGACCCAACCACTTGAGATATCTTTGGGATAAGTTGAGGATTCCTCTCCTTCAGTTGTGGATCTTCCCTAAGATCATGCCTTGAACTCATATTCGAATCCAACCAAATTCAAAGATTGAAGGGATTCTTCCCTGATTTATCTCAACAAACCAAAATTTTCTCAGGAAGGGCAGCGCTCCCCCAAAATGGTGCACAGAGCGTTTCAACGCTCCCCCAAAGAAGTATGGGGAGCGTCGGCACTCCCTGACAGTGGGTAGGGGAGCGCTGCCTTCCAAAAATCTTTTTTAAGTAGTTTTTTCAGTGGCAAAAGGCTTGTACTCCTTGTCAAGTGATTTCTCCTCTTCAAAACTAGTCTTTGAGATTTCTTAAGTGTCCTTATGATGTCATTAGAGGCACGACATAGGCAAGATGGCAGTATGATGTTTGCAGCACTTGCGGCACTCGTGGTCAAGATGCGACACTTGTGGTCAAGATGCGACACTTGTGGACAAGATGCGATACTTACAACACTTGCAATGACGACACTTGCGACACTATTGGAGTGAGTAATTTTTATGTCTAACAATCACATACCCGCAAACCTTCCTTAACAAGAGACTAGCATTTTCATCAAACTTTACTTTAGTCTCACATGACTAGTTTTGGATTAGTCAACAACCCTAAATTGAAATAATCATAACTATGTACCTGTAATGAATAAAGGTCTAAAAATAGTACACAATTTTCTTCAGTGTGTTGTCTGCAATTTCGCCAAGTTTCACTTCTTGGAACCTCCCAGAAAAGGAGTTATAGAAAAAATGGCATACCTTGCTCAATTCTGGATTATTCTAGAGAGCGTACTTGTAGAGCATGCCACACACGAAATATATGTTGTATGGATCTAAAAATGGTAAAAATAATACTAAAGACTTTAATATAACTAATACATTTTGTCTTACTGAATTTGGATCTGTTATGAAGAAGTTATGACATTTTTACCTGAAACACATGTTTTAGACTAGTTTCATGACTAGCCACAAACCCTATTTTCCACAGAGTGTAACTCCAAAAATACAATGACCCACAAGATGAAATTTTTATCACAACTACTTGGATATGTTTCCTCAACGACCTCCCAATTACGCAGTCTGAATCATTCTAGAAAAAAAGTTATTGTGAAAATGGTGAGATGACCTGTAAATAACATACCTTAGAAAGCATCATCAAAAGAATTTATCCTCCCTTCAATTTCGGGCTTCTTTACTTCACCTTCCCTCTAAAATTCAGCTTAGATATAATTTGGTTACCTTAGTCACTTGTATATATTCAATATGCTCAAGTGTGATTAAAATGAGAGATTTTTGCCTCTTATGTATACTTTCATGAAGCTTCATCAAGGGGTTACCTTTTAACCATCTTAACCCACTTTCCTTATTTTAGGGTTAACGCACTTCTAACCTCTTGTCCACTTAGTAATTTCTCCATTAACTTTAATATTTAAATAATTTCTTCTTTGCAAACACTTTGACTACTTTGACCTTTTGGGGCTTCTAGGTGACTCATGAGGGTTCTCCAACTTCACATGACCATAACTCTAACCGTGAGGAGTTATGTGATGTTCCACATACCACTGGAAATGACATGACATGTACTATCCATCTAGAATAGTCTTACCTGCAAATATATCAAAACTCATACCATTATCCATCAAACAAACTTGGGTCCATTGCCCAAACCTTTGTGTTATTGGAATTCACTACCGGACTTTCTTCAAGGGTTGACATCGATGACAATCAACACAATTAATCAAGACTACCAGGAGCACAAGAAGCTGAAACATATATGAACTGGAGTGCATAATGGAAGTTATGTGTGATGAATATAGTGAAATATATAATACATGTGCATTACTAGACATGATGAGATTCAATACTTGATGCATATTGATGTGCATTAGTGCATGTGGAAATGATATGGCATGCTTGCAGTCTGAGAATAGTCTGTTGTTATATATGCAATAATGATGTTAGGATAATTGAATATGACTAATGATGGGTTATGTATCTAGTAAAATGTTTATAGCATGCTAAATATTTCGATGATGACGATGCATATGAAATCCATCCATCTGAAGACAAATGAGGATGGTAAAAATGTTGATCAAGAAGGGATCCTACAAGCTTCTACAAAATACCAGTTGATCGGGTAGGATCAAGTAATGTGATAAAAACCATGCATGTATGCATTTGGGTTTCTCATGATGCATAAATGTTTAAGGGAATTGAGGTAATAAATCTCTCAGTCAAAATTCAATATTTGAATTCACGTGTAAATGCGGAAGGCCTCAATTATAGAAATTTTGTTTAAGGTTTGAATGCAATTATACGAAATTTAATTGCATGTCATGTTATATTGGTTATGAGATCATGACCAAGTCAAGTTATGAGACATAATCCGACTTTAGAAATGGATACCAATAGAGTTATCCATGTGTGAGGCCATGATGTAGTTGGATGTGGAAGGGATATAGCATTGTACAAGTATGTAATGTCATTTCCCTATATAACCGATGTTTGGATTGAAACCTCTTTGTTGACACTAAAGAACACTAAGAGATTATATTCCAAGTGCTGTGTATGGGTCGAAGATGAAGGTATCCAGATGGTCGAGAAAGTAAATGGGGAAGAGTATGGATGATGTGTTGAGGTGTTGGATAGACCTTCCAACTCACCGTGGTGGAATACATTACATATATATGTGGTATTTTGGAGTTAATTCAAGGATGCACTGTGTAGATGTGGCCATGGCTATTTGCGCATTGGTTCATTTATTGGTAAAATTTGATTGCATTATGAAACGCTTGGTGTGGTAGATAAATAATGGGTAAGGGATGATAGTTTGATTCCATTTATTATGAACAATAGTTGGAAGTGATTGAATTGTTGGTAAGATATAATTCTAATATTGTTTTGTGAGTTGTTGTAAAAGTTGTAATAAAAGGATAATGCACATGATTGCTGAAAATTTGTTTGGCTGAATTAAAGTTGAGAAATATTGCAGCTAAAGTGGTCTTGGATATGGAAATGGCATAATCTAATAAGGAAGAAGGATACCTACAACTGCAAGAGCCAAACATTATGAGAAGGATTCTTGTACTTGGGGAATTTTGTTTCCTATATGAAACAAAGTTACAAATTTATAAGAGAAATTTCTATGATGATATCTCACGATGACTGTATGTGCATGATACAGATGAGATAATGGCTATTGAAGCCAAAAATATCAGGAAGAAGGCTATTGTTAGGACACTAGAACCCTATGATTTCCATAGGGTACAAACTACCAACATATATTTGGTGGTGAGTTGGCACTCTCCTTGCATGTGAAATCCCTAGAAAGATGGATTTCCTGAGGGACTATGTAGCAGTTTAAGGAATGTTTGATCCTCGAGGGTGAGTATAGCATGGAATAGGGAACTTAAGAACTACATATGGAATAGTGGATAGAATCATGAGGGTGTGTTAGAAAGGACAATGAGCTGAATTATTTCCAATGGTAGCTTTATGAAATAGAGAAATAACCATATAGATAAGTATTGGTTTATGGTTACAAACTTATTCTTGAGTAAATGTTGCATTATGGAGTTAAGGACTCCTATGGAAAATATAATTTTTATATGATAATGGTTATAACATGTATTTTTTCATGATGGTTGTATACGAATAGTTGAAGAATGAAGACATGAACCAAGTGCATGGAAATAAGGGAATCGGAAGGAAACAAAGCTAAAGGACAAAGGCATGGAAGGAGTAAAGCCCAATGGACTCGTTGCAACTTAAAAGGATCCAAGTGGAGCTAAATATGCAATGCAGAAGGCACATCTGCAACTATTGGACGATTTAGAGATTCCATTATAACAACTGGAGTTCCTAGAGACACAACTTTGAGACTTCTTGTCCGACCTTGTGTTGGAGCCCTGGAGGGAAGTGGTATATCTTGAGGAACTGTTGTGCAGAAAAGGGGGTACACTTCCTTGGGTTGTGCAGGATGAAGGGAATGAGAGACTATTGGTTGGAATTTTTGTGGGAAACAAAAAATCGTGAAAGTTGTTGTAGTTGGAATTCTTGGAGTTGCATCTCTAAGACTTCCTAGTCGGTTTGTGTTGGAGCCCTGGAGAGAAGTGGTACAACCTAAGGGATTATGGTGCAGAGAAGGGGGTATATTCCTTGGGTTGTGTAGACTAAGGGGAATGAGATATTCCAGGTTGGAATTGCTTCAAGGGTTACTAAAAAGTGAAAATTTTATGTATGGTTTTGGGTTGGAGTGTCTATGTGTACATGTTTTGGGTCGAAGTTCCTATGTAAATGTATTTTGGGTTGGATTTCATGTGTGATATTATGCCAAAGAGTCTATATGTTGTTTGAAGTTCAGAAAGCCTAGCATTGTAAATATGTATTACACTTGTATGGTGTTGTGTACCGAAGAAAGTGAAAAAATAAGGGGGAAGGGGATGTAACATCCCTAGTTTTAATCCCCATAAATTATAATGTAATCGCACAAATGTGACTTAGTCTTGTGAGCCATGATGTCTCATGCTAGAGAGCATTCATTGATCAATATGGCCAAGAGATTAGCTATGTAAATTGTATAATGATTTTTTAATAAAATTAAAAATTGATAGTTGTGATATGAGCAGGATGATAATTATGGGGGGCTATGATTCCACAATAGAGGGGGATAAAGGGGGGTCTAGGGTCCAAAGAAAAACCCATGGAATTTTCCTAAGTTAATGTATCTTTACCATTTATTCCTTCTTTGACTCATTAGACACTCAATCATTGAATTCATGTAAGGGGTCGGGTGAAGGAGTCACCTCACCTAGTTATGACAATGTGGGATGCATAAAAACAAGAATTGGGGAAGTGTGAGAGTCGAGCAATCCTTTTGGGGAAGAGTGATAATCAAGAAAGCAAGGGAAAAGAAGGAAATTTGAGTAGGAAGGGATGACAAATTTTAAATTTTGGTTTTGTACAACAAAAGAGGAGCTAAATGCTAGAAAAGAGCACCAACCATGTTGTGCTTGAAGGAAGCCATTTTTTAATTGTGTTTATGCTGAAATTATGGGATTTTATGCTTGTAAATCGTGCAAAGAGACTGTGATGTATTTTCCTATTGAGAAAATGGATCAAGAGCCTTGTGAAGGCTATTGTGAACACTCTTTGAGAATATAAGAGTTCCTCGAGCCCCCAACTATGATATTTCCTAGCGAACTATGCACTGGATCCCTGAAGGGAAGTGGGAAGGCGTGATAGATTGCATGATAGAGAAGGGGGATTCCATTCCTTGGGTTGTGTAGTTTGAGGGGAAGAGATTTGATGGATTGGAGTTATTTTTGGAGTAGAACCTAGGTTTTGGGATATCGAATGTGGAGAGGGGACAACCAAGATGGATAGACCTCCTTGTGGAATCATAACCTCAGGTCATTGGTGGCTTGTTGTTGAGATAAAATGAACAACAAGCCTATGTTTGGGAGGAACGCCCCTTGTACACATCCTATTGGTTCAATTAATTAAAGATAAGTTTTATGTTATGTTTATTATGTAATTCCATAGTGTGAATGATTTTGTATGAATTTTGTGTGTTTGTTGATGTGCATGCATTCATGTGTTTTTATATATGGTGTATATGCATGTGAAATTGTTAGAATATTCAAGAATACTGAAAGGGGGGGGGAATCAGTATAGAGTTATTTCAAAAAATTTAACCTTCAATAAATACATAAAATTAACCATCAATCATGTAATTCATTATCACATAAACTCATACACATTGCACACATATTGATCCGGATTATTTTCGGCACGAAATGAGAGCGGAGATATAATAAAGAATTGCACAGAAATATTGCAGATATTCGATAATATAACAGAAATGTATCAGAGATGCAACCATA
>JZKD02S2345085.1:15626-26578 GCA_000966675.3 Picea glauca
TCGCAGACTGGTAGGAGGAAGGCTTGATGAGGGATGGGATGGTGAACCGCCCATCCGTAGAGCTGTCAGGCTTGATCAGTGCAAGGGAAATTGCACCACACGCAACCTCGCGAGAGGATAAGGCGTATGGAAGAGGCGATTGAGAGGGCAGACACGAGGGGAACTCTGGCACCACGCAGAGTGAGTGATAGCAGAGAGGAAGGATTGCAACCTTCGCTCCTGGTCACTAGCAGACAGAGAGACGCAGTCTCAGAGCATCGTGGTCTCAGCTCGGGGGTGGCTAGTGGTAAATCCACTGGGAGTCGCTACGCCTACGGTTGGGTGGAAACGAGCACCCCTCTCAGTAGTTGCACCCATTTCTGAAGTTATTTCTGATAAGTGTTTTGTTCATATTGTATCTTGAAATTTATATGCTGACATATATGCTCATAAACTGTGAATGATCTTATTATAAGAATGTCTGTATGGTGCTATGATCAGTAATAGTAGTTGTATATTTGTATGAGAAGACTACGTATGGCTTATGTCCTCATGAATCATTATTTATATGTGTACTAATCTAGTTTAGACTTCACGTATGGTTCTTGGGAGAACGATACCCTTACCTGCCTCAGACAATGCCCTGGGTAAACCTCCTCGTAGAGAGACCCTCCTTGAAAAGTCCATGAAGAACTGTGGAGGATAAGATGGAGGCGTAAGACCTTAGCAAACCTACACGAGGAGGAACAATCCTCTTGAAAACCCGAGATGACAGCATAAGGATGAAGTATCGAATCGATGGACGAGATCCCGTCGGGAGATCTGTGGTCACTCACCACCGTCAGATCGGAGGAAAAAGCTGGGAGGTTAAGTACCTTATCCATGATAGGTGTTGATCGATGGACGAGATTTCGTCGGGAAATCTATGGTCACACCCGACCGTTAGATCGGTAGGAAAAGGTAGGGATGTTAATGGCCTTACCCCTTTGTCTTCTGTGTCTTCGCGGGCAACGAAGATTTTTGGATCGTAGACCTCCAAGGTCCATGAGAATATCTGGACCACTGATTTTTCCACGTCCAGGGAGTCATGGAAGAATGCCTGGGTAGGAGCTGATCTGAACCATCAGATCTCGACTGGAAAACACGACAACCGTTGGATCTGTTCGGAGTTACCTGAGGATTAAGACCCCAGTGTATAGGGACGAAAACCCCTAGGATAGATCTGAGCAATCCGAGTGACGGAGGCCATGTGCCGCGAGATCTCCCATTTCGTGAAATTGGGAATCGCAGGATCGGGAGTCCTGGTGACAAGAGATCTGGGAAGTCCTAGGTGAAAACCCCGACGTAATCTGAGTCGTCCGTCCAGAGGGACAGGTGTCAAAAATCTGACGAGAGTCGGAGAATCGGATTTTTCGAGCACAAAGAAGTATTGTCATACGAAATCGCAATCCGCGATTTACCGACAAGATCAGAACCATCCGTTAGGTGGAACACGTGTCAACAGATCCCGAAGAATTGGATTTTTCAAAGGTGTGAAACCCTTGCATATGGGAATCGCGATATGCAAAATCCCGACAAGGATCTGGACCGTCCGTCCAGAGGGACAGGTGTCAAAAATATGACGAGAGTCGGAGAATCGGGAAATTGACATATCGGGGATTCTGTGGATGTGGAAGATTTGCATATCGAAACCGCGAACCCCGAAACCCCGATAAGGAGGAAAGAGCCATAGTGGAAGCCAGTTGTCGCTACAGAGGAGAGTCGGGATTTAAGGAATCGTGAGTCCCGTGGGCGAATGTATTTTGACATCGCAAACCCTAAAACCCCGATGAAAAGGTATGACTGCGGTCATATAGAGGGAGGTCGTGTGGACCAAAAGGTATAGTCTAGGGGACTAGCGAAAGATGTCGTCACATCGGGATATCGGGGATTCTGAGGACAAAATGTTTATGTATTCCAACGTTGTGATATTCGAAACACTGATGGATGGAGGAGATTCTTTCGAAGGATCTTCGGGTCCGTAATGACCATTATATGTGGGAACAAGACATTAACTTAAACCAGGACATGGTTATTCTTTAGGATAAGAGGTGAGCAGATCTGGATGGCCCGAATCCACCCGTCCAGATCTACGGCTGAGGATGCATTCCGGAGCCCCCTTGCCATTCTACCTTTAATGGGGGGGGGTCTGGAATTGGACATGCAACTCTTGAATGGTCGAGATTTACTCACCGTGATCAACGGCTTCCCAGTGGATTCCAGACCCCCCTTGCCATTCTACCTTTAATGAGGGGGGCGGGGTCTGGAATAGTGTGACGTATGAAGTGGGGCCCCTCCTGTCATGGCGTCCACCGTGTCGCATTCTTCTCTCACCACCTGTATTACCCCCAAACGCGCGACGGGGCTTGTTTCCCATTGGCGGATTCTCTACCCCTGTTGAGGTTTGTTCCTATTGGCCATTTGCTGACCCCATAGGGATTCATCCTTATTGGTCTCTCGCCATCCCTGACATGGATCCAGCGGTTGCAGAACAAAATGTTTGGGTCCTGCTGTAGCGTCGAAGAGCGAAATATAAAGGACGCTGCGTTCAAATGGAACAGTGAATATAACCCTCGATTGCATGGGAACGAAGAAGGAGAGGGAAGGACCCAGCTTATGCTGGGCCTCCATGGTTATTTAGGGGTTCGAATCCGACAGAGGACTGGAAAATTTTGATTTGGTTAGTGGGTGTATTACAGTATGATTGAATCATCATGTCCACCAAAATTTGGAATTGACCTCCAATCTACACTTGGGTGCTCATGAGGGAACCTTGAGATATTTGAGAAATCAATAGGAGCACACAAATCAGTGAACCATGGGGGACATTCCATTTTTTTTTCACTTCTAGGTCTTCAATATAAGGCTAAAAAATATGCAATGGATAATGATCATACCCCATACCAATACCAAGAGTGGACTTTCCAACATGAGCTTCTTCAAAATTCCCAGATGAGCTTCTTCTTATAAAGTGAACTAAGACAAAAGCATAAGGTAACCTAAAGTCGAATTGACATTATTACTGTCTAAGTCTAATATCTAGTCGACCATTGTAAATAACATTTATTTTAACACCCTCCCTTAATGGTCAATCTACTAGCTAAAAAGCCTTATCTCAGAATTTTACATATTTTTTAGGACCCAAAGCCTTGGTGAGAATGTCTGCAGTTTGATCCTTTGTAGGATAATACTACAGCTCGATAGACCCATCTCTACAAGCTATCTGATGAAGTGGAAATTTACCTCAACATATTTGGTATGCTCGTGGAAGACTGGTTTCTTGGAAAGTTTCATCACCTTTTGGTTGTCACATGATAGGGGTGTTGGCTCTGTTTGTTGCATCTACATATCTAAAAGCATCCTCCTAAGCCAAACTACTTCGCATGCTCCTTTCGCTTCTCCTTGATATTCTGCTCTTGTTGATGAAAGGGATACTACAAGCTGCTTCTTGTTAGTCCATGTAACTGCACCTATGCCAAGGATGAAAACATATCCATAAGTGGATTTTATGTCATCAATATAACCTTCCCGATATGAATATGTATACCCACACAGCCTAGGGTCTTTTCTTATCTTGTACAAAATGCCAAGGACAAGTTTCTATTTCACATATCTCAACACTTGCTTCGTTGTTGTCCAATAACTTTGGCACTGTCATGAATCTGGAAATGAAGCTTACAATGAAACTCAAATCAGGTCTAGTGGTTGTAATATATATCAAGCTACCCACTAGTTTCCTATATATTTACTCTTTAACTGCCTTAGAGTCAGTTTTGGCTAAAATTTTCAACCATTTCTCCATAGGTGTAGACTATATTTTTCAATATATCATTATAAACTTGTACAAAAAACTCATGGCATATTTTGTTTGTAAGACAAAAATGCTACTACATGTTTTCCAAACTTCTACACCCAGACAGTAATTAGGAGGACTAGATTTGTCATGTCAAGAGATTTGGTCATATTGAACTTGATCAGTGTTATTGCACTTGCCTCACTACCTGTAATAATGATATCATCTACATATATGACTAGAAGGATGACATCGTTACCAACTCTTTTGACATACATGTTGGAATATGAAGGACTCTGTTGGAACCCCTATTCATCCAAATACCTATCAATATTAATGAACCATGCCCTAGGTGTTTGTTTCATACCATATAGAGGCTTCTTTAGTTTGCAGAATAGATGCCCCTTCCGTGAAATCTGAAAACCCTATTGTTGATACATGTATACATGTTCCTCCAAATATCCATTAAGGAAGGTACTCTTCAAAACCATCTGATGGACCTTCCATCCATTCTATGTTGCCATGGTTAGAACAAGACTAATGGTGCTCATATTTGTTGTACGAGAAAATGTCTCCTCATAATCAATGCCCTCTTGCCAAGAGAACCCTTTTGCAACCAGTTATTAAGCCCTAGATAAATCCCCATACAGAGCCCCATGCTATGTATAAAACCCCTTATTAAGCCATAGATACTGAATTATTACATTTCTAGTATTATATTTGTATGTTGTCTAGAACCCTTCATTGCACCCTTTCATTATAATTATACCCCTTCTATCCTATATATATAACAATGTGACTTAGTCTTAGGATCATCTTATCTCATCTGATATTGTATTCGGAATTGGATATTTTGCAAACATTGAATTTTTATCATTTTAAGGCATTGGATCGTAACATTTGGTATGAGAGCAACGATCCTAATATACTTAAAATGAATGTCATGAAAGGTAAGATGTTTAGTATGATTGAATCATCATGTCCACCAAAATTTGGAATTGACCTCCAATCTACACTTGGGTGCTCATGAGGGAACCTTGAGATATTTGAGAAATCAATAGGAGCACACAAATCAACAAACCATGGGGGACATTCCATTTTTTTTTTTCACTTCTAGGTCTTCAATATAAGGCTAAAAAATCTGCAATGGATAATGATCATACCCCATACCAATACCAAGAGTGGACTTTCCAAGATGAGCTTCTTCAAAAATCCTTCAATATTGATGGATGTGCTCACCTCTACACCCAAAAACCTTCAATATTTATGGATGTGCTCACCTCTACACTTGGTGTACTGTGTATTCTTATGATATATATTCTTATGCATTCAAGATATCATAAGAATAGAACCATAGATACACAATACACCAGAATTTTACATGGAAACCCAATTGGGAGAAAACCATGGAACACTTTATAAAATATATATCTTGAATATTACAATCACATGAAGAACCAACTTCCAAAATCCTCCAGCACCAATTGAAAGGAGGCACCAACCCATTGATTTATAGGCTCTAACCTGAAGGAAGCTACAAATCCCTAAATTCTCCAACTCCAACTAGAAGGAGGCTTCAATCCCCTTGTTTACATGCTCCAACCCAAAGGAAGATATAACTCCCTTAATTCTCCAGCTCCAACTGGAAGGAGGATCCAACCTGAAAGAAGCTTCGACTCCCTATATTCTCTGGCTCCAATTGGAAGGAGGATCCAACCCCCTTTCCTTGCCCATTCTTTACTCCCTGGAATATAAGTGTGAGACTCAACTTGTCATTGTTGTTGTCATTGATACATCATAATCATCAAAACCAAACTCAATCTGCCATTGTTGTTGTCATTGATACATCATCATCATCAAAACCAAACTCAATCTGCCATTGTAGCTATCACTGATCATTATCATCAAAACCAAACTCCACTAGTAATTGTAACTATCATTAATATTGATACATCATCATCATAAAAAACATATCCATCCCAATAACCACATAAATATTATGCCAAGATCACAAATAACATCTTCAAATCATGTGCTCAAAATCACCATGATATGCATCAAGGCTATGTGCCAAGATATCCCTCAAGCATGTACCAAAACATCAAAGATATACCTCAAACCATGTTCCAAAAATATTCCTCAAGAATATGCCAAAACATCCAAGATATGTCTCAAACGATGTCTCAAAGATATATTTCAAGTATATACCAAAAATCAAAGATATGCCTCAAACAATGTGCCAAGCATGTGCCAAAATATGTCTCAAGCATGTACCAAAATGTCTAAGATGTGAAACAAACCATAAGATATGATCTCCAAGATGCACCTCAAATCATATGCCAAAAATCACCAATCTATGCCTCTAGCCATGTGCCAAAGACCTCCAAGATATGCCTCAATACATATATCAAAACTCTCCAAGATATAGCCATCAAAACATACATAAAGACATACCTTTACTCATGTAACAACCTTATGCATAAGATCTCAGACCATGAGACCTTCCTCATATTCATCATAAAGAAGATAGCTCCTTCTTCAACCTTTCCTTCAGCCTCGTTGGGAAAAACTGGGAAAATCATGTGGCAAGTCATGTGCATCATGTGGGGTCCTCGCTAGACACACTATACCTTAACCATGAGGGTCTTCTCAAATAGAGTTTTTTATAAACCCTTATCTAATATGCGGCTTCAAGAATTCTTCTTCGCACAACTCTGCTACTTTAGTTTCGCTAAGAGATCACACACTTTCTTACTTGCTTAATTTCTTCCTTGGTTGATCAAATGAGAGGCTTCTTGATGTGTATTTATACTATTTCAAGTAACCCCTTTACTTAAATTTAGGGCCAACCCGTAACTTATTTTTTGCAACAATTTTTCTTCTTTTCTTGATTTTGGGGCTGACTTATAACTTCTTGTTGTAACCATTTAGGATCTTCTTAACCATACTCTGAGGCTTCATCTTTAAGAGGGCATAATTTGTCAACTGTGAGGAACCATGTGGCGTTCCACCTACCATTGGAAATGGCATGAATTGGACTATCCATCTATGAGGTTTTTTCATGCATTTGCAATGTCCTTGATGTTTGTTTTCTTCAAACAAATTCAAAGAACTTCGGGATTCATGACCACACCTCTAGGGATTCTTAACCACTAAGCCACTTAATCGTATTTCCAGCCATATTTCCAGGGCTTCTTATAGGATTCTTCAAAGCGTCTTCCCATGAGGGGCATGCTTAAACCTACACCATAAGGGGACCACTTTAGAGATTCCTTCAAATAAACCCATCACTTCTAGGGGCTTCTAAATTTTTTCTAAGGTTGACATCAATAATAATTAAATCACTTCTAGGGGATTCTAGACTTCTTCTAGGGTTGACATCAATGACAACCAATTTTCCAACACTTTATCCATTACTCTATGTACCCATGAATATACTTTTATCCAAAAATTGTTGATTGGGATCATGTGGATTTCCTTGTGCAACAACTACAAGATCACCTTGAGAAACCAATACAAATTCTCGATTGGCATCACAATACAACCTAATTTCCTATCATTATGGATAGTCATTATCTTGATGTAATAAGGAACTTTGTTGATCTTGTGGTGGATAGGATCCATAACATAGTTATCGAATTAACGAGAACTGTGACCACAAAATGAGAACTCTAAACCAGAAAAGCGATATTTTTACAAAAACAACATGAAAATCAACCCCCAAATAGAAAGGTGGTGCTACTAGTAGCACCACTTTTTCAAACAGGGTCAAAATTACAACATTTTTCAAAAATGACCTTCAAAAATCAAACAGTAGCTCAGAAAAACCTTAAAATTATCACTTAAAAAAAAAGTGATGCTACCTAAAGAATTTTTTTTTTTTTAAATGTTAAAATTATATCTAATTATGACCTAATTGAAATTGTGGTCTTGACAACAAATCGCTATGCAAACAAAAAACCCAAAATTGATTGAAGCTTCTTTGATGTCTGGAGGTAGAAGATAGTCTTGGAGATGCGACTCTTCTACATTCATTCCTCTCTAAATCTTGTTGATCATGATCCCTTCCTTTGAGAATGTCTGCATAATTCTTATCCTTCTACTCGTTCTTCCTTTCTGACAACCTGGAACACTTCAATTCAAGTTTCTTTACTGATGGTGTAAAGCTTCATCTCTCTTCAACGCTCTTGCTGGGAGTGGCATTTGCATATTCTTTGCATGAGGTCTCACCAATGTATCCAAGACCTGCTTTATTGAATGGTGACCTTTCATAGCTGAGAATATATTATATTACTTGAGCACTCTTCAATTTGTTGAGCTTTTCAACTTCAAACCTCAATGAAATGACTTCTTCTTCAAGCTTCTCATAATATTATTCTTTCTTCATCATATGGATCTTCATTAATTATTCCGTTCTCTTGGCTTCTTCAAGTTTGGTTTTAAAGGAGATGATTTCTTCTTCAATTATTCTTTATTGTTGACTAAATTATGCTTCAAACGTGTTTAAGTCCACAGGTATTTATTTGAGATGACTTGTCAAAATCTCTTCTCTCTTTTGTTTTTCCTTTACCTTGATTTTTAAGCGAACAACTTCTTTAGAATTTTTGTTGGGATTTTGAGAACCTTCCTTTAGCTTGATCAATTCTTCCTTGAGTGACTTGTTTTCCCTCCTTTCTTTTTTTAGTTCAATTAAAGAACTGATTATTTTTTCCCCAAGATCCATTTCACCTTATTCATCATCTTCTTTGTCATTTTCAATTTCTTCTTCTAGTTATGTCTGATATGATGAGATTCTTTCCTCTCATTCTATATCAACATCTTCTTTATTCTAATCAACATGCTCTAGATCCGTGATTACAAGAAGAGATTCCTTATAGTAGATATTATGTAGCTTATCCCAAATCTCTTTGGCCGATGAACATTGTCCCACTTTGACTTTTACCAAATCAGGTAATCCATCTAGGATGACATCCATTACTATTTTGTTGTTCCTTTTTAATGTATTCTTGGTTGCAGTATTTAGAGGTTTCTTTGAAATGGTGTATCCTGTAACAAATGAGTACAAAACATCATATCCATGTGCTTGTAGGAATAATTTCATTCTTGAGCTCATATCTCATAGTCCTTCCCATCAAACATTGGTGTTCCATTATCCGTGCAATCCATGATCTACTTTCCAATGGTTAGACTGATTCTAAAGGACCTTTTCTGATACCAATTGTTGGAATCTTCACCAATACCGAGGGGGGTTGAATCAGTATTGAGCACTTTCTACCATTTTCAATCTCAACTTGTAAACATTATATTATAAAAAATTTATCACTTATGCATTCAAGATATCATAAGAATATAACCATAGATACAGAGTACACCAGAATTTTAAGTGGAAACCTAATTGAGAGAAAACCACATAACACTTTATAATATATATATCTTGAATATTACAATCACAGGAAGCACCAACTTCCAAAATTATCCAGCACCAATTGAAAGGAGGAACCGACCCCCTGATTTACAGACTCTAATTTGAAGAAAGCTACAACTCCCTAAATTCTCCAGCTCCAACTGGAAGGAAGCTCCAATCTCCTTGTTTATGGGCTCCAACCTGAATGAAGCTACAACTCCCTAAATTCTCCATCTCCAACTGGAAGGAGGATCCAACCCCTTTATTTATGGTCTCCAACCTGAAGGAATCTACGACTCCCTACATTCAGAAAATGGCACTTTTCAGAAACACAAGGAGATACAGTTTGGAACTACTTCCATGGGCCTTTCATTGAAGAACTGACACAAACTTCTACTCACTAAATCTACAGTATACTGTGTAATTTTCCTTCCCGATTATCGGAATCAGTTTTTTTGGTCTCCTCACTGGGATGTATATTATTTCATTATGTAACTTGCAACTCCACACTACATATAAATGTAGCATATGTCTAGACTCTGGTACTAAAGAATATGGACAACTAAGCTATCAACAGATCTTTTTTCTCTGGTGCAAAACCATCACACTTTTTCATACTCCAGAATGTGCTCATCTAGCACCTACAAAATGTAATTTTGTCTCTCTAGATGAATAAAATTACGTTTTTTTCTGAGGAAAAAAAAAACATTAAAAAGAACCATGGAAAAANAAGTCATGTGCATCATGTGGGGTCCTCGCTAGACACACTATACCTTAACCATGAGGGTCTTCTCAAATAGAGTTTTTTTTAAACCCTTATCCAATATGCGGCTTCAAGAATTCTCCTGCACACAACTCCGCTACTTCAGTTTCGCTAAGAGATCACACACTTTCTTACTTGCTTAATTTCTTCCTTGGTTGATCAAATGAGAGGCTTCTTGATGTGTATTTATACTATTTCAAGTAACCACTTTACTTAAATTTAGGGCCAACCTGTAACTTCTTTTTTGCAACAAATTTTCTTCTTTTCTTGATTTTGGGGATGACTTATAACTTCTTGTTGTAACCATTTAGGAGCTTCTTAACCATACTCTGAGGCTTCATCTTTAAGAGGGCATAGTTTGTCAATTGTGAGGAACCATGTGGCGTTCCACCTACCATTGGAAATGGCATGAATTTGACTATCCATCTATGAGGTTTTTTCATGCATTTGCAATGTCCTTGATGTTTTTTTTCTTCAAACAAATTCAAAGAACTTCGGGATTCATGACCACACCTCCAAGGCTTCTTAACCACTAAGCCACTTAATCGTATTTCCAGCCATATTTCCAGGGCTTCTTATAGGATTCTTCAAAGCATCTTTCCATGAGGTTCATGCTTAAATATACACCATAAGGGGACCACTTTAGAGATTCCTTCAAATAAACCCATCACTTCTAGGGGCTTCTAAATTTTTTGTAAGGTTGACATCAATAATAATTAAATCACTTCTAGGCGATTCTAGACTTCTTCTAGGGTTGACATCAATGAAAACCAATTTTCCAACACTTTATCCATTACTCTATGTACCCATGAATATACTTTTATCCAAAAATTGTTGATTGGGATCATGTGGATTTCCCTGTGCAGCAACTACAAGATCACCTTGAGAAACCAATACAAATTCTCGATTGGCATCACAATACAACCTAATTTCCTATCATTATGGATAGTCATTATCTTGATGTAATAAGGAAC
>JZKD02S2345085.1:96760-108122 GCA_000966675.3 Picea glauca
TAATATTTTTATAAAAATATCGCCAAACATTTTACATTTTGCATATTAGGGACTAGTAAGATTAGCCCATGTTTCTACATTTTAATATAAATTTCCATCCTTAAAATCATCCCTGCTTGATTCAGAAAGCAATGTTCACAAGCCTCTTCGAGGGGTCAACCTCCAATCGAGTAGCGCTCTGTTACAATAATCTCCAAGCTGGGGTTTTCATACCCTCGACCCTTATTTATACTAAATATGTCTATCAAGAGAAGCATCTAGAGGAAGATCCTTCTAGAAGAAGAAGCTTCTATTAGGTCTTCTTACATCTGCCTTATTCTATTTTATTGAAAGGTCTTATTAATATTGACCTTTATTACATCCAAATATATTGATCTACCTATGTGCGGGTTAGGACCCTAACATCTATTGTGACGCCAATCCAAAATTTGTATTGATTGCTCAAGGTGATCTTGTAGTTGTTGCATGGCGAAATCCACATGATCCCAATCAACAATGTTTCTATCAAAGTAGATTCATGGGTACATAGAGTAATGGATAAAGTGTTGGAAAATTGGTTTTCATTAATGTCAACCCTAGAAGAAGTTTAGAAGCCCCTAGAAGTTATTTAGTTATTATTGATGTCAACCTTAGAAAAAATTTAGAATCCCTAGAAGTGATGCGTTTATTTGAATGAATATCTAAAGTGGTCCCCTTATGGCATAGATTTAAGCATGTCCCTCAGGGGAAGATGCTTTGAAGAAGCCTACAAGAAGCCCTGGAAATATGGTTGGAAATACAGTTAAGTGGATTAGTGGTTAAGAAGCCTCAGAGGTGTGTTAATGAAGCCCGAAGTTGTTTGAAGTTGTTTGAAGAAAAAAAACATGAAGGACATTGAAAATGCATGCAAGACCCTTATAGATGGATAGTCATATTCACACCATTTCTAGTGGTAGGTGGAACACCACGTGGTTCCTCACGGTTGAGAAGTTATTCCCTCTTAAAGAGTAAGCCCCAGAGTATGGTTAAGAAGCCCCTAAATGGTTACAACAAGAAGTTATAAGTCAACCCCAAAATCAGGAAAAGAAGAAAAGTTATTGCAAATAAGAAGTTACAGGTCAACCCTAAATTTAAGTAAAGGAGTTACTTGGAATAGTATAAATACACATCAAGAAGCATCCCATTTGATCAACCAAGGAAGCAATTAATCAAGTAAGAAAGTGTCCGATCTCTTAGCAAAACTGAAGTAGCGGAGTTGTGCGAAGGAGAAGTCTTGAAGCCGCATATAGGAGAAGGGTTTCTAAAAACCCCTATTTGAGCAGACCCTCATGGGTCAGGTATAGTGTCTCTAGTGAGGACCCTCCAGGATGCACAGAACTTGTCACTTGAGTTTCCCAGTTTTTTCCAGCGAGGCTGAAGGAAAGGTTAAAGAAGGAGATATATTCTTTACGATGAAGATGAGGAAGGTCTCATGGTTTGAGATCTTATGGATCAGGTTGTTACATGATTAAAGACATTTCTTCATGTATGTTTTGATGGTTATATCTTGGAGAGTTTTGATATATTCTTTGAGGCATATCTTGGAGGTCTTTGGCACATGACCAGGGGCATAGGTTGGTGATTTTAGGCATATAATTTGAGGGACATCTTGGAGATCATGGATTATGGTTTGTTGCACATCTTAGATATTTTGGTACATGCTTGAGACATATTTTGGCACATGCTTGGCACATGTTTTGAGGCATATCTTGTATGTTTTGGCATATGCTTGAGGCATATATTTGGCACATGGTTTGAGGTATATCTTGGATGTTTTGGTACATGCTTGAGGCATATCTTGGCACATAGCCTTGATGCATATCATTGTGATTTTGAGCACATGATTTGGAGATGTTCTTGGTGATCTTGGCATAAGCTTTCTGTGGTTATTGGAATGGATATGGTTTTGATGATGATGATGTATCAATATCAATGATAGGTACAGAGACCAGTGGAGTTTGGTTTTGATGATGATGATTCGTGATATTTATAGTGACAAATTGAGTTGGGTTTTGATGATGATGGTGTATCAGTGAAAACAATAGTGGCAGGTTGAGTCTCACACTTATATTCTGGGGAGTAATTAAGGGGAAATGAAAGGGGGTTGGAGCCTCCTTCCAGTTGGAGCCGAAGAATATAGGGAGTCATGGCTTCCTTCAAGTTGGAGCCTGTAAATAAAGGGGTTGGAGCCTCCTTCCAGTTGGGGTTGGAGAATTCAGGGAGTTGTAGATTCATTCAGGTTGGAGTCCATAAAAAAGGGGAATGGATCCTCCTTCCAGTTGGAGCTGGAGAATTTTGGAAGTTGTAGCTTCCTTCAAGTTAGAGTCTATAAATCAAGGGGTTGGTGCCTCCTTTCAATTGGCACTGGAGAATTTTGGAAGTTGGTTCTTCCTGTGATTGTAATATTCAGGATATATATATTATAAAGTGTTTCATAGTTTTCTCCCAATTAGGTTTCCACTTAAAATTATAGTGTACTATGTATCTATGGTTATATTCTTATGATATCTTGAATGCATAAGTGATAAAATTTTGATAATGTAATGTTTACAAGTTGTGATTGAAAATGCTAGAAAGTGCTCAATATTGATTCACCCCCCCTTCGGTATTGGTGAATATTCCAACAATTTGTATCAAAACAAGTCCTTCGGAATCAGTCTAACCACTGTAAGGTAGATCATGGATTGCATGGATAATGGAACACCAATGTTTGATGGGAAGGACTATGAGATATGATCTCAAGCATGAAATTATTCCTACAAGCACAAGGATATGATGTTTGGTACTCAGTTGTTACATGATACACTGTTTCAAAAAAACCTCTAAAGACTGCAACCAGAAAGAAATTAAAAAGGAAAAACAAATAACAATGGATGTCATCCTAGATGGATTACTTAATTTGGTAAAATTCAAAGTGGGAAAATTTTCATCAACCAAAGAGATTTGGGATAATCTACATAATCTCTACTATAAGGAGTCTCTTCTTGTAATCAAAGATCTAGATCATGTTGATCAGAATAAATAATATGTTGATATAGAACAAGAGGAAATAATCTCATCATGTTAGATAGAACCAAAAGAAGAAATTGAAAATGACAAAGAAGATGATGAAGAAGGAGAAGTCAATCTTGAGGAAAAAATAATCAGTTCTTTAAGTGAACTAAAAAGAGAAAGGAGGGAAAACAATTCACTCAAGGAAGAATTGATCAAGGTAAAGGAAGGTTCTCAAAATCCCAACAAAAATTATGAAGAAGTTGTTCGCTTAAAAATCAAGGTAAATGAAGAAGAAATGAAAGAAGAGATTTTGACAAGTCATCTCAAATAAATATCCGAGGACTTAAACAAGCTTGAAGCATAATTTATTCAACAAGAAAGAAGACTTGAAGAGGAAATCATCTCCTTGAAAACCAAACTTGAAGAAGCCAAGATAACAAAATAAGTAATGAAGATCCAGATGATGAAGAAAGAAGAATATTGTGAGAAGCTTGAAGAAGAAGTAATCTCATTGAGGGTTGAAGTTGAAAATCTCAACAACTTGAAGATCTCTCAAGTACTAGAATATATTCTCAGCTATCAAAGGTCACCATTCAATAAATAAGGTCTTGGATACATTGGTGAGACCTCATGCAAAGAATATGCAAATGCCGCTCCCAACAAGAGTGTTGAAGAGAGATGAAGCTCCACACCATTACTAAAGAAAGTTGAAGAGAAGTGTTCTAGGTTGTTGGAAAGGAAGAATGAGTAGAAGGATAAGAATTATGTAGACATTCTCAAAGGAAGGGATCATGGTCAACAAGATTCAGAGAGGAATGAATGTGAAAGAGATATATCTCCAAGATCTTCTACCTCTAGACATCAAAGACCACATTTTCAATTAGGTCATAATTAGCTATAATTTTAACATTTAAAAAAAAAAAAAATTCTTTAGGTAGCGTCAGGTGATAATTTTAAGGTTCTTTTGAGCTACTGTATGATTTTTGAAGGTCATTTTTGAAATTTTTTGTAATTTTGACCACGTTTGAAAATGTGGTGCTATCGATAGAGCCACATTTCGATTTGGGGGTTGATTTTCATGATATTTTTGCAAAAATATGGGTTTTTTGGGTCAATGTTCTCATTTTGAGGTCATAATTCTTGTTAAATCAATAACTATGTTATGGATCCTATCCACCACAAGGTGAGCAAAGTTCCTTCTTACATAAATCTAATGACTAGCCATAATGATAGGAAATTAGGCTCTATTGTGATGCCAATTGAGAATTTGTATTGGTTTCTCAAGGTGATCTTGCAATTCTTGCATGGGGAAATCCACATGATCCCAATCAACAATATTTGGATCAAAGTAGATTCATGGGTACGTAGAGTAATGGATAAAGTGATGGAAAATTGGTTGTCATTGATGTTAACCTTAGAAGAAGACTAGAAGCCCCTAGAAGTGATTTAATTATTATTGATGTCAACCTTAGAAAACATTTAGAATCCCCTAGAAGTGATGGGTTTATTTGAAGGAATCTCTAAAGTGGTCCCCTTATGGCGTAGATTTAAGCATGGCCTTCATGGGAAGACGCTTTGAAGAAACCTATAAGAAGCCCTAGAAATATGGCTAGAAATATGGTTAAGTTGATTAGTGGTTAAGAAGCCCCATAGGTGTGGTCATGAAGGCCAACGTTACTTTAATCTATTTGAAGAAAACGAACCTGAAGGACATTGCAAATGCATACAAAACCCTCGTAGATGGATAGTCGAATTCATGCCATTTCCAATGGCAGGTGGAATGCCACGTGGTTCCTCACAGTTGATAAATTATTCCCTCTTAAAGATGAAGACCTAGAGTATGGTTAAAAAGACCCTAAATGATTACAACAAGAAGTTACAAGTCGGCCTCTATTACGAGGAAAATATCTCTATGGCTAGGGTAAAACACAACAGACGGAAATGACTGTATAAATCGACTCTATCCCAGAACATGCTATATAAACCAATATGCAAGTGAGATAAGAAAGAGGCCTACCTTGTCTAGATGTTCGATGAAGTCCACGATTGAGCAGTTCAACCCAAAGCTATATACCCGCAACAAGTTTTCAAAAAACAAGCAAAGAAAGAATATGGTGATAATATAAAAGGTTAGCACATTAGATAGCATAATCCATTAATAAACATGACAAATATGCCCATGGAATAATAATTAAATATATTTTCAAGATATGAATTGGATGGGAAAAGAGTATTTCTATTAATAAATGATCAGCATAAGTGAAAATATTATAGACTTCTGTGTCGGCACGGTTCAGAATAGAGAAACTAAGTTCATTCCAGCTGGGCCTCCACCACTTCAATCCACCAAAGGCAAGCTCATAAGAGAGAAACAATGAGGTTCTCAATCAATAAGGGAAGAGTTTGGGGGCTGAACACTATGTTCATACTTAAAGGACAAAGGGATGTAGACTCAATATGAAGTGAATAATTTCTCCAGAGTAAATTTCCTCTCAAAGTTGAATTCTTTCTCCTTTTCCATAGCTTGGAATTGGCCCATTTATAGCCTTCAAAATGGAACTGAAGGTCCGAGTCGAAACATTTCCAATATATGTAAGGCCAAGGATCAAAGATCCCATGTCGTGACATGGAAGCCCGACATTTAATTTTCATTTTCTGGCACAAATCCCGATGTACGTGGGCTATAGTGGAGTAGCATGTGTACACACATGTTGTATAGTGTGCAAGATGCATACACATGGATTTTTTTTTATTTTTGGCTCTGGATTTTATAAACAGGGAGGATAAGTCTGCATGGGGAAATGGAATAAGGCCCTCTATGCAAGATTGCACAGGGTGAGGAAAATCTTTCTATAATATATACCGCCTAATGTGTGAGGTCAGAGGAGTATCTATGATGGCTGAAATACATTATAAACAACACATAAGTGGAGTGGTAGGGAACCAACTGGACGAATTGGTTGCTCATTATATTCTAGTCTGATTTTGCATACATGGCTTCCAATAAAATTACACTGCAGATTCATGTGAAAATATACCAAACAAGTGTCTGTGGTCATGAATAGGAAAATACAAATGCGGTTACATGCCAATAGTTGTCGTAGTCATGAACAAGGCCCAGTAGAACCAGTCTCAAAACCAATCTGAAGATATCTATATACAATGGAGTACAATATGATCTCCCATGATCACTGAAGTCATATAGGTACTAATCCAATGAAAGGGAAGCAACAACTTAGGAAAGCTGCAGCCACCTAGTGATGTCTTCAAGTACTCTACACAATCTTCCAAGGGTGAAAGTCTACATCATGTGAATAGAGGAGTTGAGGTCGAACACAATGAGACATCATTTGATTACTGGTCATTAAGGTATATCGTTAACAAACACGAGACAACCTACCGATAATGAAAGTAGGTATCAATGCATCGAGTACATTCTTACAAGTGTGAATAAAGGAGTCGGTGTCGAACAACTAAAGAATCCATAGATCAGGAGACATTGATGTATTACCAACTATCGATGGCGAGAGATCCTGCCACTGATGACTGGAAGCCTCAAGGTACTCATAAGACTCTAGGTCCTGTTTCCAGAATGAATGGGCTGAATTTGATGGAAGGAGACCCACTGAAAGGAGAGCATTAAGGCATCTCTCATCAGTCAGCACAAGGTACAACACAAGAGCTTCATGACTTGGTGGAAATTGGATGAAGAACATGTTCACAAACCAACAACCCTGTGTGTCTTTCGTGGGTGCCAAGTGCAAGTGGTACACGAAAAAGACCCTCTGAATAGAAAGCAATGATGAAAACTGTTGACAAAGGAGAGGAAACCACCAATAAGGCTAATGGAGTCCAAGACACTGTATGAATCCCAATGTGTGAATAGATGACTTGTCATCGAACACAAGGAAAACCACCCAGTCAATGACCAATGATGAAATGTCGGTTGTTGGGTTCAAGGTTACCTACCAATGATGGAAGTAGGGCCAGGGTGCATGATAGGACTACAATGTCATGTGATTCTGAGACAAACTGAGGGTATGGACGACATGTAAAGTCAAGAGTTCTGAGGAGTGGCTGACAGAGGTTGATATAATTCCCTTGAACAAGAGAATGAGACATATGGAGGACTTAGAGAACATAGAGCCAATGATGAAACCATGAGATGCAGGAGGCATCAATGAAATTCTATATAGGGATTGGAAGAGTAAATAGTCGGTAGAGAAGACTCTATAACAATCTCAGCTTCCTAAGGCCATGCTAATACCAAAATTATGATTATGAATGGACTCAATAACTTTGTGCTCTATTCAAAGGCGACACGACTGATGCCAATATAAAATAATACTCCCTTCTCACCCATCATTTTTTGATTTTTCATAAACAAATGAATGCTATGATACAGAGGAGGAAATGAGTGTCGCAAGTAAGAAAAACTAGTTCCAGCAGTGGAACATACCTATGCTCAATGCAGGGAAATGTATGTGGGAGATGGACACTCGAGGGAATGTTTCCTCCTAGGTATAGGGTGTCAAATTKYGAAGKATATAAACAAGGCTCTACTTGGTTGAGGATGCAAAYTGATGAGGCAAATAGTTTATAACGCAAAGTGAGAACCGGCTATAGGATCAATAATGCAAGCAAGGGCATGAGATGCAATCAAAACTTAATGCCAAAAAATGTCCCTTTTTATGTCTTTTAGTCTACTTTGTGAAAAAAGGGATAAACTTGTGCCAAATAGACGTCTTTTCAAATCCAATTTACGAGTGTGAAAGAGACAAGTTCACTCGACAATCTTTTCACTTTTTGATAACGATTCAGAAAAGAGCTTAACTAAGACTCATGACCTTTCAATTCCAATTTAATGAGTGTGAAAGGGACAAATCACTCGACAATATTTTTTCTTTTTGAAGAAGAGTTGGAAAAGATCTTAAATTAAACTCGATTGGGAGTCCTCACGGTATAAGGAAACATTTTTATGATTAAGAAATGAGGCTCAACATAAAGTCATGTACTAGCTATGAGGGACTCCCGATCCCGTGGAAAAAATATTTGCATGGGCACCATATGTAGTAGGGGATCTAACTAGGGAACACATGTTCAGTAAGTCTCTACCACTTGATATGTACTAGCTGTATATGTGTATTGAGGGTATAATCCCCAATTTTGTACTATAAACATTAAATTTTTTAAAATATATAAAAAGGGATCTTCGACTTTACTTATATTTTACAATGTGTACATTGATGAGATGGTTTTCTTTGCTTTAGTTATGTGACAAATGCCAATCTAAAATGAAATTAGCATAAGCTTTGAATACATGATTAGAACTCCTAGGAATATGATAATATGTAATAAAATCAAACTTTCGTTCTAAAAGACGTACCCGTAAGAATTGTCGGAGTAAAGTAGGATCACGCACACGATAACTATCATTCAACTGACATACTACTAACTGGGAATCCAGGTGAACCTCTAATGAACGAATACCATGTGACATAGCATCACACAAAAATTCTATAGCGATGCTATATTCAGCCACATTATTCATGGATGGCCCTAGGCATACGCCACCTGAGGAGATCAGTAGACCCTCGGGTCAGTAAACCACCCAAGCGGCAAAAGCCATGTTCCATGTATGATGACTGGATCTGTATGCAAATCCTAGGTAGATCGAAGATTCCATTGACATTTTTCAACCAAGTGAAAACTCCATAAGAAATCCGAAGATGAAAACAAAGGAAAAATATATATACACTAAATTACATTAGTATACAAAGAGTTCCGCCCAAGCCTGGGGCTTAAGCATAACATTTTTTCAAGTAGAGCCCATTTCTGTGCTCGGTCAACCTATTCCCTTCACAATATTCTAACTCATAGGCTCCTTTTTCTAGAACATGTCGCACGATATAAGGACCGTGCCACATGGGCTTAAACTTGCTTGCCCCCAATAGTTCTTTGGCTTGATCATGCAAGAGGACCAAGTCACCCTTGATGTACAACCAAGGACAAACATACTTATCGTACTGGACCTTGACACATATTATTTTCACCTCGATAGCCGTAGAGGCATCTCGATGCTGCTCCTCAATACTCTCTAGGTGTACAAAACGTCACTCGAGACCAAAAGTGTCAAGTAGGAGCGTGACTTCCAACTTAAGAGAAGGGATTTCGCATTCAATAGGTAAAATTGAATCCACATCGTGTACTAAATGGAAAGGGAAAAAACCGGTGGCAGTATTGACTAAGGTTTGATATGCCCAGAGTACGGGATATAGCATGATGTGCCAGATGGACTTACTCTGGCTAACAGTTTTTTGCAAAATGGTCTTGAGAGACTTGTTGACAGCCTCTACTTGTCAATTTTCTTGGGGGTAATAAGGAGAAGAATGACCATGTCTAAACCCCAGCTTAGATGCTAGTTCTTCCATCATTTCGTTCTGGAAGTGACTGCTATGATCGGTGACAATCTCACTCGGGACACCGAACTGAGCGATAATTTGATTGAATATGAAGAAGGCAAAAATATTCCCATCGGATTTAACTGTAGGCATGGCATCAACGCACTTATTAAAGTAGTCGATGACCATGATAATGTACTGATGGCCCCCAACCAAAGTTGGGTTGTAATCCATGAAGTCCTCCCCCCACTTGGTGAAGGGGGCGACGATAATGACTGGGTGAAGAGGGGCTAGATGCGAGTGCATTTTCCGAGTGAACACCTGGTAGGGGTGAAACTTCTTAACTACTTCAATACAATCTTTAAATATAGTATTCCACAAATAACCAACTCGCAAAATGTTTTGGATTGTTGCAAGCCCGTATAGATGACCACCACAAGCCCCAATGTGGAAATCGTTCATGAATGACTGGGCTTCTCCGTGAGTTAAAAAATGATGCAATATATTATCTATTCCTCCGAGATACAAAGTATCACCGACGATAGTATACTTCTTATCTTGGTATCTTACACGCCATCGATCATCTCGTGAGAGATGTTGAGCAAACTTCAAAGTTTGGAGATAGAGAACAATGCCTCCATACCAAGGGCCTGACGAAGAGACAAGGAAAATGTGTTCATCTGTAAACAAATCAACATGGATAACATCCTCATATAATCCTGTAAAGTCGGATATTATCTCCGTGAAGACTAGTGATTTCTTGGATTTTGCACAAGCGAAATCGAGATCAAACTCTTGTAAAACGAAATTCTATTTATTATATTTCCCCCCTATGATATGCCTGGTAAGGACATATTGAAATGGATTGACATTGGCAACCAAAATAGTCTTGCAAAGTAATATATAGTGACAAAAACGTTGGAATACGTGAACAACAACCAAAGCTATCTTTTCAATGTGAGAATAATTAAGTTCAGGACAGACTAAGGTTCGAGTAAGATCGTAGATGACGTGCTCATGGAGATCATCACCCTCCTGAACCAAGAACCATACCAATAGTATCCTCAGACGTAGTGATATAAAACAAGTAATCTCTACTGTATTCAGGAGGCTTCAGTAGAGGCATCGATACCAAGGCTTTCTTCAAAGCATCAAAGGACTCCTGGGCTCTCTCATCCCGGATAAAAGGGGTGACCTTCTTCAAGAGATGCATGAAACCCTTAGTGATAGTGACATAGTTCGCTATAAACTGAAGAAAAAAGTTACCTTTCTCCTGTAAACCCTGAAGTTGTCTAATCGTGTGTGAGGGAGGAAATCGAAGTATTTCCTCAACCTTTAGTGGATATACCATGATCCCGGTCTCAGAAACAAGAAAACCCAAAAGACGACGAGACTTAACACAAAAGATGCACTTGTGAGGGTTCAAACAGATTCTATACTAACAAAATATTCCAAAAACAAGTCAAGCGTGAGTAGCGTGATCCTCTCTCTTGTGAGAGTGAGCAACAAGATCATCAAGGTAAGCTTCGACTATGTGCTTAAGATCGTGAAAAGCGAAATTTATGGAACGTAGAAAGGTTGCTCCGGCGTTTTTAAGGATGAATAGCATTTTTCGGTATGCAAAAGTACCCCAAGGACAAATACATTCCGTCTTGATCCAGGTGGATATCGGTGGCCACCCACCTTTTCCGACTGGCTCAAAACAGTTTTCCGACAATTTTGGCAATTTACTATTTTTAGCAGGTTTTAACTTCCGGGGCCATTTTGAGGGCCTAAATGAAGGTTTTTTGAGATCGAGGTTCTCAATGATAGCCAAAGAAATAATTGAGCCCCAAAAATTAATCTCCTTGACGATACCTTTCCAACGAGCTATCACACGCCTAAAACGGAGATCGTATGCAAAAGTTACGACCCCGGGAAGTTGATGTACTAACTTACCCAAACGGGGC
>JZKD02S2345085.1:108132-132604 GCA_000966675.3 Picea glauca
AGCACCAACTCCCTGGTTTCTCTAGCACCAACTAGAAGGAAGCACCAACTCCCTGTGTTCAAGCACCCACTTGAACCTTTGAGGACACAAGTCCTCCCTAGCTCCTCCCAACCACTATGAAATATAAAAATTTTCTATTGAAACTTATTACAGTGATATGATGTTCAACAATGGCTTACCAGACTCATCACTGTTCTACTACATTTTGTTGCTCTGTCTGCCTCATTTCCTTTCTGCACACCTCACTTGCGCTGACTGTTCTTTCGTTGTTTATGCTCCGTACACCATGTCCATTTACTGCACAGTTCCTCTTCTGTGCTCTTTAGCTGCTGCACTCTCCTCCTTCTTCACACATGAATCACCCTCACCAACAACAATCACAATAACCTCAAACAACAACAACAACAACCCCCTTCTCTTCTCTGTCCTGTGTATTTATAGCTTATGTGCACCTTGTGCATGCAATGGTCGCAATGCCTTTGCATCCTGACTCCACGTCGTTATTCTCCACCTATTGAGTGTTCTGTCTAATCATCATCGTGACTCTTCAACTTCTCTGGCAGTTGAGACTCTTCGTCTTCTTTGTGACAGTTGAGCTCACCTTCTCTGTTTTAGTTACAAGCTTCCACGCTCATCCATCTGTCAATCCCTTCTAAGAATAGTCTTCCTTCACTTGGACAAAGCTTGGAGACTCTTCATCTCCTCTAGCGATCACACAGGGGTCTCTTCGAATTCTCTAGCAGATGCCATCAATGGTTTCTGGCAGTTTCACTGTGTCGTGCATCAGTATCCCTCCGATCAACACTTGATCTGACGGTTCAGATTACATCGCGATTTCACCTATCGTGATATCGGGATTCCTGATGTCAATAATTCTTGACATGTCCAACTCTCGATCCCCAAAACTTCGATCAACGGTTCAGATGTGATCTTGATTTGACGGCTCGGATTACGTCGAGTTTTTGTGAGCTCTCTACTCCTTGCACTTTTAAAGATCGTGCAGGTTTTCCTCGATCCAATGGTGGTTGGACCCTGCGCTTGGATCTAACACCTCTAACTTCAATTAGCCCTCTGGTTAAGCTCGTGGTCCATGTGACCTTCTCCTATATGACCGCAGCCAAACCTCCTCATCGAGGTTTCAGACTTTCCCATGTCGAAACATGTATGTCCTCAGGATTCGCGATCCCTCAAATCCCGACGCACTCTTTACGCACTAGCTCTCCTGGCTAGGCTCCTGGCCCATATGATTGTTATCCCCGCGACCGCAGTCTTACCACTCGTCGGGGTTTCAATATTTTCAATGCCGCAATGCATTGGCTCATGGGATTCCCGATATGTGAAACCCTGATGAGTCATCCCTCCTTTCCGGATTTCACCTTGGCTTTTCCCAATGGAAAACCTTGTGCAACTCCTGTCTGATATGACGATTGATGAGATTTCTGAATGAGATCCAATGGCTATCGATCTCTCCCTTCTGTAGGCTTCTCCTAAGCTCCTTCTGGATGTAGAAACCAACGGTCCAAATCTTCTTCTTCAGCCAATCTGACGACGACTATGCTCCCTCCCGAGCTTTGCACACTTTCCTCCCAACCTTGGGAGAATTACAAGTTCTCAAAGGCCTCGATATTTGTCTTCCTTCTCCTCTGCAAACTCCTGTATCTTGAGCTTTGCTGTGCGCATTCTCCTCGACGTTGTTCCTCTTGAGCTTTCACTTCCGAATCCCCAAGGGATTCTTGGACTTCTGTGCCTCTGCAGAGTCTTCACATGCACACTCTGATCCTTCCATCTTCATTGTTGTACTTGCCATCAATGACAAGCATACGCTACTTGTTAGACATTTTCCAACAAGCATTAAGTAGCTTCTCCACCTCTGCCTTAATAGTAGGGGCCTTCTAGGATTGACAGCTCTAATATGTTGCCAAACATGTTTAGCATCCGGATAAGTTTTAATCTCATGTTAAAAAATATGAGGGTTGATTCCTGGCATCTCTTCATATGACCAAGCAAATACATCTTGAAATTCCTTGAAGAGTTTGGCGTAGATCAAGATTTCTTCTAGAGAACAATTTGCACCGATATTTATGTTTTCAATCTTGTGAGGGGTATGAGAGATATCAATCATGACGGTAGAAGAAATACTCACCATGTTTCCTTCGGCATAAATATTGTGCGTATCAAGTGGAACTACGGTGTGACCGACTATCTCACTCAAAGTAGATCGAAATTTGTGTTGTTCGATTCTTTCAATCTCTGGGAGAAAATTGGTCAATCATCATGACCTTCCCTTCGTGAGAAAAACAAAGAGTACAAAAAACAGACTATACGATGATGAACATAGCATAGTTCCAATTGCATCCTAGTAACAAGTTATAATCAAGAGGTGCATCAACTACCTATACTTCCAACTCTACCATCTTCCCACCTAACTGGATCGGAAAGGCAGGGAGAACATCGTGAGGGCGGAAGAAATGATCGTCAAAAGTAGTCAACATGTTAGATGATTTGGAAAGGGTTGGGGAACCGAGAGCTTTCCAACAAATCGGGGACATCAAACAAGTGATAGCTCCTTCATCAACAACCGCACGTTTGATGGTATACTTTGAGTACTCCACGTGGATTTGGAAAGCCACATGGTAAGTCAAGCGAGGCTTCACATCTATGACGTCAAACTTGATAACTTTTGAGCCACTAGGTTCTAGAGATCCTAAAGAAGATTGTAAGGCATTCCTCTGTGAAGGACACATCTGGAGTACCTCCAAATCTGACATCGCACAAGGGGTTTGACCCAGGTCCTCAAAAATAGAGTAATTTTGGGAGGCTCTAGCATTTAGATTGTGGGTAGAGCACTTTAGTACTCCTTTCGGAATACAAGGTGGTGGCTCTGGTTTCTCAATCTATAAAGTCGTCTCCAGAGGAGGAGGAGGATATTCTAGACCAGGAATAGCTTGTGAAGATCTATAATATCAAGATCAAGTGGCTACATTAACTTTTGCATCGACCATATTGATACAAAAACAATTGCCATATTGCAACGACGGGGTTTGACTCTGTTGGCAGCCCTACATTGTTTTGTGCTTTTAAAGTGACAAATGACAATTCCTGTAGCTGCCTACCCCTCATCTTGTAAATATTTCTATTTGAAGGTGACTATTCAGTTGTAAAAAGGATGTTATGATTCTTCATTTCATTTTTATTTTGGGTTTTCATGCTTGATTCATGACTATAAGCATGAATCAAGCAAATTGAAACTCAAGTTGCATTTTGATTTTGATCTAAGGATTGGTCTCAAGGAGTCAATGGGATTAATATTTTTCATTTTAAATGAGCTTATCATATACCAATGAAACACATATTATGAGTTTCTATTTGATGGTATTCTTATCTCTTTTAAAACGATATACCAATTGTTTGTTTAATATTTGTTTTATGAAAACGTATCCATATCCTAGCCTTTGCAATTCGAATGTACCCATTTCATATCATAGGATTTAAACGCATTGGGATAGTGTCCTGTATGTCGCGTTGTCTAGAAAAAAAAGAGTTGACAGGCCACTCATTTTGAGTTAAGAGTATGAGTAGTGGATGTAATCAAATCATTCATGACAAGGAGTGCTTAAACCCCATAGCTGAGACCTCTGTATGTTTGTTTTAATAGCACGGGCTCTCTGTTTATTTTCCTTTCATGGGACCTATTCAAACTTATCCCTCCTACCTATGTCATATAAAACCACAGTGAACTCTGGTCGCCCTTTGTTTCCATCCGTTCAAACCCTTATGGCCCCCATTGTCCGAGTTGAGCCAAATGGATCCGAAACTTTGCTACTGTATGATGACACGAGTGAAGACCTTAAAAGTTAGGGTTGGGTTGTGTTTCTCAAGAAATTCCAGGGTTATAACTTACAAGTGGCCCAAGAGTTCCCCCTTACATTCGACGGATGCAGAGACAAAGTGGGAAATATTCAATTGGAAATCACAGAGGAATTTCTGAGTGAGGCAACAGACCTCCCCCTCACCGGCCAAAAATGGTTTAAAAATTCAAAGCTGGACGAGGTACCATGGATTCTGTTCGTGACCTCCCGAAAAATTCAATGTTGTGACAAAGGTATGCCACTCTCTCTATTGAAGGATAGATTGCATGGTTTATTGGCAGTGTTAAGGCAATTTGTTACTTGTGAAGGCCGCTACGGCCTTGTCTTCCTTTACCACATAAGGTTACTCATGCATTTTATCGGTTTCTCATTAAACATGCCATTTTACTTATTAAGGAGCTTGTATAAAATGTCAAAGAGATATAAAAGGCAGAAATTGGATTCTAGCTTATTTCTCCATGGGTTGATTAAATTACTGTTAGTCCATCATCTAAAACTACTCGGTGATGATTGGGATGCTTTCATAACTTTCAATGGATTCGTTATAGTAAACCCTATAGAGACTCTTGTGGTTGATAAAACTATGCTAGAGAAGCCTCTTTTTCCCTCCAGTGATAGGCCAGTTTTCTTATGTGAAAACCCTTGTGAAAGGGCTATGCCCGATTAGTCTGTGTGTGAGCAACAGGATGTCAGCTCCAAGATTGTTAAAATTCCTGAGTGTGAACAAGTTGTCGACCCTAACCTTAAAATAAAATCCACCAATGGAAACCCTTCCAAACAGTTAAAGAAAAATCGAGAGATGCAAGATTTTAATAACAAGAGGGTTGGAAGACTAATTTCGAGGAGCCTACAAAATAGATCAAAAGCTCATGTGAGCTCGATCGAATCGATTGAGGTCCATGAGAGCTCTGATTCTGAGATTGAAAAATTCTGGGCAGTTGAAGACCTAAATCACTCTAAACTGGATCTTAGTCAAGCTTTCAATTATGTGAATAAATTGCAACCATGTCTGAAGCACAACAAGGATTTTCCAGGAATTAAACTCGGTCAAAGGTCGACCGTGGATAGTGGTAGTGTTTTAACGCACAGTCATGTGCTTCGTCAACCATTTGTCCCTACTGTAAATTGTGAAGTGTGTTTACATTGGATAATTCTGTATTACACAGACATTCCTGTCCTTCAAGAAAAGCTCAAGGCTCTTACAGCTCAAAACTGCTCATTAACAATTGAAAACCACGAGCTCAAGATCAATGCACAAAGGCAAGGAAAATGCTTGAAAATGACTGGCAATATCATAATAAAAAACGTTGATAATGTCGAGGCTATGATCAACTCTGAGATTTTATGATTTGAATTTGGTTATCAGTTGAATGGTAAGATTGGTTTTTATCTTATTTATGCTTTTATTGTTATTTTTCTAATTAATATAGAGTGATTTAGATTTATGTTGTCAATAATAAGACTGACTACGGAATCGAGAGATTCTCTAGCCAATTCAATTCTCATATAAAATTTAGAAAATTTTAGTTAAATAAACATCTAATTTTCTTATTTCGTTTTCTTTCAGGATAGAATGTATCTTGTGGTGATCTCATAAGATGGAGAATTGCTAGACTTGGTTAATTAGTCACTTCTTTTGTCTTATTACGTAAATCAAAACAAAACTTGTATAATTTTGAATATACTGTTTGATATTGAGTGGCTTTTTAGACCCTCTATCTTTGTAACTTTTAGATACTTTTGAGATATGATCCTATCTTAGAAGATATGATGCTTAGCTTACCTGAACTCTTTAAATACTCCATATTTTGTAAAAGAGGACATCTTGGCTGAGACAAAAAGATGGACAATTAATTCCAGAACCTAATGAAACAACATTCATGCATTTTGGATTTAGCCTCTTGTTTATTAATGTTGTCAATTATGTTTTGTTAATGTTGCTACATATATAGATCTGAAATATTTAGATTAGATCTATGATATGTTGGATTGTTATATTAAATACCATCTATAATTTTCTTCTCAAAATATAAATGCTGTCATCATATTTTCAGATAAAACGATAGGGTTTATCTTTCAATTTTAATTGAAAAAAGTAATGTACAGGTTACTTTCATATTTATCTTATAGTAATCATGTATAATTATGATATCACAGGTTTATGGTTGTGTCTCCGCTTCAGTCATTAAAACCCAAACTGCCATCACATGTTTTGGATTTATTTAGAACAGTCTTAAGATTCATTGTAGGTTTCCCTCTTGGACGCGGTAGTTGGACGTTCTCTACTCATGAAGATTCTTGGGTACACATCACTAACTCACTAACATGTTAGCTCATTTGTATTTTTTTGTCATTTACTTATCACTGAAACTTGAATGTATGGTTCAACTTTTGACTATCCACACATTTATGTTTCATTGTATTTTCCCCATATTAGTTTAGATTTATAAAGGAAAAACAAAAAATATTTTTTATGTTCTTTCTTTATCTGCTTCCTAGAAGCAATCATTTTTCACATTGATTTTCGTAAGTTTCAATTAAAACTTGCAGTTTGTAAATCGTGTACATAAGTAAGATTTGTAAATTTTCTACTTAAATATATCTACAACAGTTACATTATACATATGTACATATATATAGTGATTAGTAATTAGTTAGTTATTTCATTTCTTTTATTTGTTTCTTTTAGGACTTTTAGATTGGCTAACGGAGCCATTAAACCTGTTGGAATGCGTTACACCAAACGACTTGGGTTATTTAGACAACCCCAGACCAGACTCGTTCTTCCAGTTGATGGACGGTCAATTTTTCTCGCCAACAAATGGTGCTAGAAGGAGGGAATGAATACAATTGATGGCACATGGAGGTCACAAAACTCCACCCCCACACACTCTCTCCCCTATAGTAACACGTAGTCGCTTAGAAAAAAATGTTACTTCTGAAACACCAACTACCTCGAACAAAAATCTTGAGATTCCCATTAAGCCAATGACACCAAATCCTCAAGGGGCCGACGTACAAGAAATTGTTCGTCGGTCACTCTTAAGGACACACAGTGCTTTGGCCCGTATCAAAAAACCTAGTAGGCCTCTCAATCAACCTTTAGATTTCTCGGATATCCGAGAGAAACTTGAAGGCACTGGTCTACATTTAGGTCCTTTAGGAGATAATACCACAGATCCTTACCATACCCCTACTCTTGGAGCTGAAGGATCTGGTATTCCACCATTCCCACCTCATTCATCTCCTTCCTCTTCAGGAGGAGATCCATTTGACAAAGACAGTTCTTCATTTGAACCACCTTAGCCTTCAACACCATCTACACCCATGGAAAACAAAAACAATCCCGCCAGACCTTGGCTCGATTAAGATGTCGTGACTTTACCTGGACCCCAGCACCCTTTACCAAAACACCCGGAGAAATGGTTACCTAAGTTCAATCTAGATTCTAAGCAAATCGCAGAGGATCACATAAATAAAATCATGCTAGCCATTAGACTCCGAAGTGTAGAACATGAAGATGTAGTATGTAGACTTTTTCCTTACATGTTTGAGGGCAATGCCTCTACGTGGTATTTCGCCCAACAACCTCACACCATTGTATCTTGCGACAGATTCAAGACCTATTTCCTAGAGAAGTTCAGAGATGATAAATCTCTGAAGTCTTAGTCATGGAACTTTCCAGCTTAAAGATGACCCCTAAGGAGAAATTAAAATATTTTAACCAAAGGTTCCTCATGTTAAAAAACCGAATCCCCACTGATTCAATGCCCGCATAAAACCTTATTGTGGCATATTACACTAAAGCTCTACACAATAATATAGAAATTTGGGTTAAAATGTCTAAGAAGTCAATGTTACTGGAAGCCTTCAAGGAGGCGAGCCAAATCGAAAAAGATATTTTGAGCTTGAAAGATAATATTAGTAATGAGGCAGAAATAACCCCATATTCTAAGAAGAAAATAGAAATTCTTCCTAGGCCTCTCCAAACCAAAACCCGATCAGAAACCTCAGACTTAGAAAATTTACAAAAGGTCATCCAAAAATGATCGAATCAAGTTGTAGACTTGAGGATATCGGCTGAAGAAGCATCTTCGAGCAAAGGAAGTTACAAAACTCCTTTCAAAAAACATTTCCCCCCCAACCGACCGAATCCGACCCCTGAGGGTCTGAATTTTGAAAGCTTGCAATATGCTCTGTAGACTATCCTTGAAGCACATGATAACTTAGTTCCCCTTGAGAATTCTGAAGACGTGGTTCAAGAAGAAATAGCTGAAGAAGAGGAGTCATCTCCCAATATCTACGGACATTTTTTTGACAATATTTTTCAAGCCAATTTTGAAACTGTCCATCCTTACAACACCAAAAGCAAAACTCAGAGTAAATCCTCTTTCGAAATAAGTACTAATGTGCCTCTGAAACAATTTAAACAAGTTGAAACAAAACATAATTTAGCAACCCCAATTTTAGAGTATGATTTGATTGAATACCTAAAGAAACTTAGAGCTAATATTTATGTTTACGAACTTTTGAAATTCCCTCTTCTTCTGCAGAAAATGCTTCAGAACATCGCAAAAAATAGTAAAAAAAACAACCCGAAAAACAAGAAAATTGCATAAATCAGTTCTAAAACAGCTCAAAAGATCCTTGTTAAAACAATGCCTAAACCCCCAGATAAAATGGATCTCACTAAAAAAACTGTATCAAATTTAGATAAAGTAATTTCAGGGACAGCCGCTAAAAATCAACAGAATTTTGTTGTTAATACTCGCAAATATGTCCCACCTTTCTTACTAACTTTTGAAATTTTCAATAGAAATGTACATAATTGCATGGTAGATTTTGATGCATCATCAAATGTGATGCCCTTATCGGTTTGCCAAAAAATTAATGCTGAAGTTCAACATTCTAGTCTTAAAATCATTCAGCTCGATCAGATGAATTTTAAGGTAATTGGTGAACTAAAGAACGTGCTCGTTAGGTTATCTTCTAATTCTAAAGTTCACCAGATTATTGACATCATTGGTTTTGACATCCCCAAGGCCTATGGTTTATTTTTGAGTAGGGATTGGTCCAAGCAACTACATGGGTACTTTGCAACAGATTGGTCTCATTTGTGGCTACCAGAAAATGGAAAGACAAACAAAATTAGGATTAACCGTGAACGTTACCTCAAGCACACCATGACGGATTTGAATGATGCTAATGAACCATTTACTGTTTCCACTAATTCACTTGAAATGCAAGGAATCAACACCTTCTTCGATAACTTCATGGCTAAAACCTCTCCCATCACCGATTCGGAACAACAGTCAGAGCTCATGACATGTACTCAGTCAACAGCTTTACCGAATGTGCCAAACACTACCGATGAAGCTCAGATATGGTCACTTTACTTCGATGGATCCAAATCCAAAGGAGCTGGTGCAGGATGTGTACTCATTGACCCGACAGGTAATAAAATTTTTATTGCATGTTGGCTAGAGTTTGAATGTACCAACAACACCACCGAATACGAGACACTTTTGCAAGGACTCAAGAAAGTTGTAGATATGAATGTAAAGAAATTAATGGTATTCAGTGATTCATAAATTGTGGTCAGGCAGGTAAGAAATTCCATACATTGCCTATCACCACACCTGAAAAGTTACCAAACTGAGGTATGTAATGTAATGCACAATTTTTTTGCATTTAACATCAATTCCATTCCTAGATTAAGCAATTCTGAGGCTAATTTATTGGCTAACGTCGCTTCTAAACTTTTTCCCGCAGAAGGTTTTTATCCGAATGCATTTTGGATTGAGATATTGTTCAGACCATCCATCCCAGACAACATCACTAATTGGAGAGTGTTTGATGATAATCAATAGATCATCAACTTCTTGCATATGGAGGATACCTTCCAAGGTACAATTATCGATGAAGGCACTCACGATGAAAACCTCCGCAATTTCATGGGAATATAGGAACCAAGGTCTCCCAAATAAACATATGATCTGGTAAACTCTATTCCTAAATCCATGGTAAGACTAGAGAAGTTTTATGATTTGCATGATAAATTCAGAAAATCGGTAAATTGTAAAACAAATCGTTCTTCCTTTACTCATGAGAAAGTAAATCTAGGGACTAAAGATAATCCACAATATATCAATCTTGGAATGGGATGCTCTGAGCAAGAGCGGTCCGCTTTTATAAAATTGATTAGGGAATTCAAGGATGTCTTTTCTTGGACATACGATGATTTGAAAACTTTTGACCCTAATATAATACAACATATCACCCCCATGAAACCCCAAATTCAACCTTTTCAACAGAGGATGAGAAAGATGCACCCTAAGTTGGAACCAACAGTCAAGAAAGAACTAAATAAATTATTGAATGCAAAGATAATCTTCCTAGTAAGACACACACAATGGGTGTTTAATATGGTTCCTATAAGGAAGAAAAGTGGTGAAATTCAACTCTGTGTTGATTTTCGTAACTTGAAACGAGCGTTTGACAAAGACAATTATCCTATTCCTCCAATGGAACAAATTCTTCAGTAGGTATCTTGTTCCGAAAGACTATCACTGCTAGACGGTTTTTCGGGATACAACCAGGTCCTCATGTCTCCCCCAAACGAGTTAAAAACCACTTTTCATACCCCATGGGGTACTTACGCCTACAGGAAAATTCCTTTTGGGCTTATAAATGTCGGGGCTACTTTTTAGAGAGAAATGGATATTGATTTTTGTGGTCTCATAAATCAATCTATAGTGGTCTATCTTGATGACATTACTGTTTTCTCCAAAAACAAGAAAGATCGCTTATCTCACCTTAGGTCTGTCCTAGAACGATGTCGCAAGTATGACATATCTCTCAACCCTAAGAATTCTATCTTTGTAGTGGAACAAGGAAAACTTCTTGGATTCATAGTATCCAGTGATGGGATGATCATCGATCCCAAAATAACTCAATCCATTGCCAAACTTCCTCCTCATTCCTCCAAAAAATCTATGCAATCTTTTTTAGGCCAGATCAATTTTGTTAGAAGGTTTGTCCCGAGTTTCTCAGAAATGGTAAGGTCATTGAAAAACTTAATTAAAAAGGATGTTCAGTATCATTGGGGACCACAGAAAAATCAAGTTTTTGATTCCATCAATAAATCCATACTGGAAGACCCTTCCTTGATGAGTCTTGATTTCTCACAAGATTTCACTCTTTATACTTTCGCCTCTGACCGATCTTATGTTGTTGTGTTGACCCAAAAGAACACTGAAAGCAGTAAAATCCCCATTGCCTTCATGAGCACAGCCTTTAAAGGAGACGAGATTAACTACCCGACTATAGATCAACATGCTTATGCAGTTTTCAAAGAAGTGAAACATTTCCGATCATATTTGCTGAAATCCAGAACTAAAGTCATTGTGCCTTATCCTACTATCAAAAACTTGTTAGTACAAAAGGAATTGGGTGAAAAATGGGCAAATTGGATGACATTGTTACAAGAGCATGACCTCGAAATTATCTCTGTACAAATTGTCAGAGGTCAAGGTCTATGCAAACTAGTGACTGATTCAGTTGAAGAGCGACAGAGTCAAATTAATGTCTTAACTGTAAATTAGCATAGTGAAAATCAGATCTGTTGTACACAAATTGTTGCTAATTCTTGGTTTGATGATATTAAGTTTTATCTAACACACGGTTCTGCTCCTCACTATCTCGATCCAAAAAAGAGAAGAGTGTTAAGACTAAAATCTGCACCTTTCCAGCTAGTAAATGATATATTATTCCGTAAATTTTTTGATAATGTCCTCATGCGTTGTTTGGAATGAGATGAAGCAGAGAAAGTATTATCTAAACTGCATGCAGGGGATGTTGGTGGGCACTTTGTTGGAGACACCACTGCTCACAAAGTATTAAGAGTTAGGTACTATTGGCCCACATTGTTCAAAGATGCCCATGCATTATGTCGTAAATGCATAATCTGCCAAAAGGTTGTTGGACGAGTACAAAAGGAAACATTTCCTTTGCATCCAGTTTTGGTAGATTCACCTTTTCAGCAGTGGGGTCTTGACATCATAGGGCCGATTAACCCCACTTCCTCACAGCAGCATAAATACATCATTACAACAACGGATTATTTTACTAGATGGTCTGAGGCTGCACCACTAAAAGTGGTAAACACTAATAAGGTAATATCTTTCCTTAACTCAAACATCATTACTAGATTCGGTATTCTTGAGTGTTTGGTCTTGGATAATGCTTCCTACTTTTCATCCCTCGATATGAGTGTTTTTTCTTTAGAAAAGGGGATCAAACTAAAATATTATGCCAGCTATTACCCCCAAGGAAATGACTTAGTAGAATCGACAAACAAAAACCTGATCAAGATCATCAAGAGGACAGTTTCTGAAAACCACAAGAACTAGCACAACACGCTTTTTAATGCACTCTGGGATGATAGGGCGACTCCAAAAACCTTTGTTGGTAATTCTCCTTTCTTTCTCGTCTATGAAAGAGAATCAATTTTCCCTCCTCATGTCCTGCTTCCCTCTCTGCAATTATTACAGAAAGTTCAGCAAGAGGATTTTCCTCCTCTTGAAAGTCGAATTAATGCTTTTTTGAAACTAGAGGAAGTAAAAGCACAAGCAAAAGAGAGACTAGATCAGCATCAACATATTGTGAAAGGTTGGTTTGATTCAAACTCTACTTTGGATAGAAACTTCGAGATAGGAGATTTGATTCTCAAGTGGGATAAACCTCACGAAGGGAAAGGAGAACACACCAAGTTCCAGAACCTATGGTTGGGGCCCTTCGTAATCGCTGAAAAACTAGGTCCCAACTCTTTCCGCCTACAGAATTCAAAGGGACAGTCAGACACCTTCCTGGTGAATGACCAAGCTCTCAAGAGGTATTTTTTGTGATAATTCCAGATCCACCTTTTGTACATATTTTTCTGTTTTGATTTATTTTTATTTTTTGATTTTGGTTCTTTTGATTTTGTTTGTTTTCACTGTTTCCCGGTTAAACTTATGTCTATGTCACCTTTTAGTTCGTCAAGGGAAACCAGAATGCATCATTATGAAGAAACTGTTAAGGTCTTTTCAAGAGCATCAATGTTGTGAATTGCTGGAACATAGACTGGGTAAAAGAAAAATTTATGTTCGAAGCAGGTTCCCTGGTCTCACTTTATAATTATGAGTAGACACAACCATCTTTAAAGATTTTTACATTGTCCCTGCTTTTAAAGAAAGAGACTCAAGTATGCCTTCCTGTCCTCGAAAAATTAGTTTCATTAGAAAACTAATTTTAGATCATAATGAAGTTTATCACGCACAAAAGTTAAAGGCTGGAAAATAACAAGTGTTCTAAAGACTGAAATTTTTCAGCATCACCCTGCTCTTTTGAATATCTTTAAATTTATATAAGATTGTAAATAATTTCTCAAGAGTTGTGGGAAGTGTTTGTAAACCCGCCGGGATACTGAACAGGTCTACTAGGAGTGGGTAAATGCATGCATGATGCCAAGACAACTTCGTCGGGGTACTGCATAGGCCTGCTAGCAACGAAGCAATGTCAGGTTGAAGAAAATTATCAGGTATAAAAATTGATATTGGCCTTAAGTATCCTTAATTTTGAATTGAAATTTCTTGGATAGGGTAGAGGCATTAGAGTGGGTTAATTGACATCCCTACCAAGGCTATGGATGCCTGCTGGCAACAGTGGCCCTGTCAATAGTATCGAAGCCATTGAATTGAACATCGTTGCTCTCGTAGTTAAAATTTGTCACCGTATTTCATTCGAACAAGAATATATCTTAAGATGGACTGTGTAATGATTGTTGAGATGCTTGATGTCCTTCAACTATGCTTTGATCTGTAATCATTCTAAGTAGTCCTAACATGAACTCGTTGGTGATGCATAGATAACCGCTTCTCCCAGAAAGTCGCCATTGTTGGCAGCCCTACATTTGTTTGTGCTTTTAAAGTGACAAATAACAATTCCTGTAGCTTCCTACCCCTCATCTTGTAAATATTGCTATTTGAAGGTGACTAGTTGGTTGTAAAAAGGATGTTTTGATTCTTCATTTCATTTTTATTTCGCGTTTTCATGCTTGATTCATGACTGTAAGCATGAATCAAGCAAATTGAAACTCAAGTTGCATTTTGATTTTGATCTAAGGCTTGGTCTCAAGGAGTCAATGGGCTTAATATTTTTCATTTTAAATGAGTTTATCATATACCAATGAAACACCTATGATGAGTTGTTATTTGATGGTATGCTTGTCTCTTTTAAAAAGATATACCAATATTTTGTTTAATATTTGGTTTATGAAAACGTATGCATATCCTAGCCTTTACAATTTGAATATACCCATTTTGTATCATAGGATTTAAACACATTGGGATAGTGTCCTGTACGTCGCGTTGGATGGAAAAAAAAGAGTTGACAAGCCACTCATTTTGAGTTAAGAGTCTGAGAAGTGAATGTACTCAAACCATTCATGACAAGGAGTGCTTAAACCCCATAGCTGAGACCTATGTATGTTTGTTTTGATAGCACGGGCTCTCTGTTTATTTTCTTTTCATGGGATACGTTTAGACTTATCCCTCCTACCTCTGTCATCTAAAACCACAGTGAAATCTGGTCGCCCTTTGTTTCCATCCGTTCAAACCCTTATAGCCTCCATCGTCCGACTTGAGCCGAATGGCTCCCAAACTTTGCTACTATGTGATGACGCGAGTGAATACCTTAAAAGTTAGGGTTGGGTAGTGTTTCTCAGGAAATTATAGGGTTATAACTTACAAGTGGCCTAAGAGTTCGCCTTTAAATTCGACGGATACAGAGCCCAAGTGGGCGATATTCAATTGGAAATCACAGAGGAATTTCTAAGTGAGGCAACCGGCCTCCCCCTCACCGGCCAAAAATGGTTTAAAAATTCAAAGATGGAAGAGGTACCATGGAGTCTGTTCGTCACCTCCCAAAAAATTCAATGTTGTGACAAAGGTATGCCACTCTCTTTATTGAAGGATAGATGGCATGGTTTATTGGCAGCGTTAAGGGAGTTTGTTACTTGTGAAGGTCGCTACAGCCTTGTCTTCCTTTACCACATAAGTTTACTCATGCATTTTATCGGTTTCCAATTAAACATGCCATTTTACTTATTAAGGAGCTTGTATAAAATGTCAAAGAGATATAAAAGGCAAAAATTGGATTCCAACTTATCTCACCATGGGTTGATTAAGTTACTGTTAGTCCATCATCTGAAACTACTCGGTGACGATTGGGATACTTTCGTAACTCGCAATGGCTTCGTTACAGTAAACCCTGTAGAGACTCCTGTGGTTGATAAACCTATGCTAGAGAGGCCTCTTTTTCCCTCTAGTGATAGGCCAGTTTTCTTGTGTGAAAACCCTTGTGAAAGGGATGCACCCAATCAGTCTATGTGTGAGCAGCAGGATGTCAGCTCCAAGCTTGTTAAAATTCCTGAGTGTGAACAAGTTGTCGACCCTAACCTTAAAATAAAATCCACTAGTGTAAACCCTTCCAAATAGTCAAAGAAAAATCGAGACATGTGAGGGTTTAATAACAAGAGGGTTAGGAGACTAATTTCGAGGAGCCTATGAAATAGATCAAAAGCACATGTGAGCTCGATTAATCAATCGAGGTCCATGCGAGCTCTGATTCTGAGATTGAAAAATTCCTGGCAGTTGAAGACCCAAATCACTCTAAACCGGATCGCAGTCAAGATTTTGATTATGTGAATAACTTGCCACCATGTTTGAAGCACAACAAGTATTTTCCAGAAATTAAAATCAGTCAAAGGTTGACCGTGGATAGTGGTAGTGTTTTAACACACAGTCATGCCCTTCCTCAACCATTTTCCCCTGCTGTAAATTGTGAAGTGTGTTTAAATTGGATAGGCCTGTATTACACAGACATTCCCATCCTTCAAGAAAATATCAAGGCTCTTACAGCTCAAAACTGCTCATTAACAATTGAAAACCATGATCTCAAGATCAATGCAGAAAGGCAAGGAAAACGCTTGAAAAGGACTGGCAATATCATAATAAAAAACGTCGATAGTGTCGAGGTTGTGATCAACTCTGAGATTTTGTGATTTGAATTTGGTTATCAGTTGAATGGTAAGATTGGTTTTTATCTTATTGATGCTTTTATTTTTATTTTTCTAATTAATATAGAGTGATTTAAATTTATGTTGTCAATAATAACACTGGCTACAAAATCGAGAGATTCTGTAGCCACGTCAATTCTCATATAAAATTTGGAAAATGTTAGTTAAATAAACATCTAATTTTCTTAATTTGTTTTCTTTTAGTATAGGATTTATCTTGTGGTGATCTCATAAGATGGAGCATTGTTGGACTTAGTTAATTAGTCACTTATTTTGGCTTATTCTGTAAATCAAAACAAAACTTGTATAATTTTGAAGATACAATTTGATATTGAGTGGCTTTTTAGACCCTCTATCTTTGTAACTTTTAGATCCTTTTGAGATATGGTCCTATCTTAGAAGATATGATGCTTATCTTACCAGAACTCTTGAAATACTCCGTATTTTGTAATAGATGAAATCTTAGCTAAGAGAAAAATATGGACGATTAATTCCATAACCTAATGAAACAACATTCATGCATTTTGTCTTTAGCCTCTTGTTTATTAATGTTGTCATTTATGTTTTGTTAATGCTGCTACATAAATAGATCTGATATCTTTAGATTAAATGATCTATGATGTGCAGGATGGTTATATTAAATACCATCTATAATTTGCTTCTCAAAATATAAATGTTGTCATCATATTTTCAGTTAAAACGATAGGGTTTATCTTTGAATTTTAATTGAAAAATGAAATGTACAGGTTACATTCAGATTTATCTTACAGTAATCATGTATAATTATGAGATCACAAGTTTATGTTTGTGTCTCCGCTTCAGTCATTAAAACACAAAATGCCAACACATGTTTTGGATTTATTTAGAACAGTCTTAAGGTTTATTGCAGGTTTCCCTCTTGGACGTGGTAGTTGGACATTATCTACTAATGCAGATGCTTGGATACACATCACTAACTCACTAACAGGTTAGCTCATTTGTATTTTTTTGTCATTTACTTATCACTAAAACTCGAATGTATGGTTCAACTTTTGACTATCCAGACATTTATGTTTCATTGTATTTTTTCCATATTAGTTTAGATTTATAAAGGAAAAACAAAAAATATTTTTTATGTGCTTTCTTTATCTGTTTCCTATAAGCAATTATTTTTCACATTGATTTTCGTAAGTTTTGATCAAAACTTGTAGTTTGTAAATCGTGTACATAAGTAAGATTTGTAAATCTTCTACTTAAATTTATCTACAACAATTACATTATACATATGTACATACATATATATATAGTGATTAGTAATTAATTAGTTATTTCATTTCTTTTATTTGTTTCTTTTAAGAATTTTAGATTGGCTAACGGAGCCATTAAACCTGTTGGAATGAGTTACACCAAATGTCTTGGGTTATTTAGACAACCGCGGACCGGACTCGTTCTTCCAGTTGATAGACAGTCAATTTCGCTCGCCAACAGACTCCCATCGGCCGCATTTCTGTCATTTGAGGAGCTCGAGGCCATGTGATGATTATGTGGGAATGGATGTGTCAGCACGACGAGCAGTAGAGATAATAGCCTCGCAGCTTCTGCAAGTTTGGGGCATAAGTGGGTAAGGTGATCATCTGTGCAAAGATTACAGGGAAACTTCACCTTACGTTTTTCTCATTTTCCCTCTCCAACATTATTATTCATCTTCTCATTATTATTATTGTCCTTGGGTTTATTACCATTTTTCCCACCCTTACGATTATTACATCCTTTCTTCTTATTCCCTCCTGGTTGTTGGTTACCATTTGGGTTGGCCGACAATTGCACAAAGTGTACATCTGCCAACTGAGTGGGGTTTGAAGACACAGATGAATCTGGCCCTCCTGCAGAATGGTTTAGGGACAACTCTTTCATATGGCTTGTCACCGAGTCTGTAGACTTTACATTGGATACAACTACAGTTCCATCGGCATGAGGTCCGGGATTTTGTCTCGGGTCGTAAGTTTACCACAGTGAATCCGAAAGAAGGTGGTACAATATCCCAGATTGAGCATATATCAATTATAACTGCTGGGCTCTAAAGATCGCTTCCTCCTCAGTGGTAATCCTGGAAGTAGCAACGTCCTTCAAAATAGGAGCATGCAAGGACTTAAGGAACCATTCTAAAAGAAAGGTTGGGGGTATAGGGGTATTAATCAACCTCTTCCATCTAGGCCACTCCTAGATATGATTCAAGATATGAGTGGCGGTGTCCTGGCGTAAAGTCAACAAAAGTTCTAGGCCAACATCATAATGAATGGGCAACTAGAAGTGGTTAAGGAAGACCAACACCAACTGAATAAAAGTCCCATATGCCCCCCTAGGTAGCTCAATATACCATTTTGCAGCAACTTCAATGAGGGTGCGCTGAAATAGTCTTAATCGAATTGGATCATCATTAAGGGAAATCGATGAGCACCAAAGGTGAAAGCTAGTGATGTGATCACCAGGATCCTCTCCATTCTTACCTTCGAACTTTGGGATGTCCGAAGGAAGCTTGGTGGGGATAGGGGTCCATGTAGGATCATGACTCATAGGGTTATTCATTAACTTAGACAAGACCGGCATATTAAGCATGGCCAGAAAAGGGAGACGGGGTTGCGACATATGGCTCCAATCTCCCAGGAAATATTGTGCTTGAGTAACTACATGCCATCCAGGGTTCTGGTAAACACCATGGCCCTATCCGGGATTATAAGGCCCTCCTCCGGGATGATTCATAAATGGTTGGTTGGGCATCATTCCAGTAGGAATGTTCTGTTGGGGGTTATAGAAATTGTCCCCAGCCATATTGGATCCGGGTTGGGGGTTACCCAAAGCATGAAACTGACCTCCTCTGGGTGGGAATCCGGAGGATAGAGGTGGATTCATCATGCCAAAAGTATTTGTCGGAATCTTCACCGAGGAGGTAGGGGTATAGGATGGAACTTGAGCTAAATCTTGTCTGCCAGGTTGGTTTCTCCACCCAGAGGTAAGAGGATTAGAGTTGGGGTTAAAAGCAAGAATGTCTCCCATATTAGGAGTCATTTGAGGGATTTGAGAACCACCAAATGAAAAATGAGTGTAAGGAGGTGTATTTCCCTCAAGCCCAATGTTAGAATTAGGGCCAACAGCTGAGATGGAGTTCGAAAAATACGAAGTGAAGTTGGGCATGTTGTGGGCACATGGTAAGACCCAAGGTTCATCTCTAATAGTGCACCAAGAAGCCCTAAATACTGGCCCTTTCGGCAACACCTGCGAAGTAGATGCAGTCTCACTCGAAGTAGCAATAGGGGGTTGCAAGACACAAGTGTCTACAACTAGAGGAAATGCAAGTGGATCCAAGGAAACAATACACAAAAACCTAGTTATTCTTACCAAGCATAAACCTACTTTGCACAGTTTTATTCCAGATCTAACATAGTCATGCAATAACAGAATAACATAATACAAAAGAACACAAAATCAACCACAGAGACACAAAATATACGTGGTTCACCTAATTACGTAATAAAACATAGAAACATATTACATAAAAACATATTAAGTTATGCTCCTGAGTCCCCATTAAAGTAGTGTAATGCGATACATGTTAGAGGCAGGGAAAGTGGACAATGAAGTAAGAAGAACTAGATTTTGAAGTAAATAACAAGAGACACAGTGCCACTGGACATTGAAGGAGAGCACAAGATGGATACATTTAATTGCAGGAACTCATCCAGTAGATTATATATGTTTTTCAAGGGCCTTGTTGAAATATTTCAGTAGATCTATTTGTTGAAGTTACAAAAGCCCCAAATTGAGCAGAATCTCATCTACGTGCACTTACTAAACATTCCCATGAAAGGCGGTGAATTGGTGAAAAATATGTGAGAAAACCAACCGTTTGAGTATTTTTCATAACCTTAGATGTGCCTCTCAAATCGACCAGCTGGAGAATATCTCTGACTGCCTCCAGTATTAGATGTCTGCCAACATGTTCGTTGAGGTGAAGAATCTCGTAGCAGAGTGGAAGGGATTTCTTCATTTTTACGGTTTGCGGCCAATGGATGAGCACCAGAAGAATCAAACAATTTTAAAACGCGTGCTACCAAATGGTGAGAAGAATAAAACAATTTCACATCATTTTTATATCTTGAAAGACACTTTGTTTACACTTATTGTATTGTTTAAATTAGGTAAGTGTTTCCATTTTTGAAATGGTGTGTAACTAGCACTAACATCTTGCAATCTAGTACTAGCAAGAAGGTAAGCGTTTCGATTTATTCAATTCATTTTGATATCCGGAAGGGCACTTTGTTTGCACTTACTATATTATTGAAAGGCACTTTGTTTGCACTTACTGTATTATTGAAAGGCACTTTGTTTGCACTTACTGTATTATTGAAAGGCACTTTGTTTGCACTTACTGTATTATTTAAATTTAATGAACGTTCCATTGACATATCAAAAAATCTTATGAACCACCTTATTCCTATTTCAATGCAAGTTTTGGAGACAATGTGGGAGAATATGATTCATAAGAAGTATCTTGAGTTTCAATTTCAGAATGCTAAGGTTATTTGGCACGAGATTCATGATTTCAGCAACAAAAAATGTGTTTGATTGGTTTCCCACCTACAAAATTTCCACTGGATCTTATTGATGTGTGAATCACAGGTGCAAGCAAAATGAAAGAATTTGCAAATTGCAACAAAAATGTAATAATCTGCAAATTGATCTGAAGGTGATAGGAAACACTTTGCATGGTGAGCTTCAATCGGTGTGGGAGAGTGACATGAATAAATGGGGAATCAATATCGGATTATCACAAAGAAGGGCTTATTAAATGCTTGGAGCCAATCACCTCTAATTTTTTGATTGTTGCAGAGGGTCAATGCCATAGTTGTTTTGCCAACACCTCCCATATCATGCACCCCAACAACGGACATCTTTCTGGAGCAGAGTCCTCATCAAATTAAAAATTTGTTCTTCTAACCCCACTTCCGGTCATAACTACAAGGAGCCTCAAAGTTTCTATGTAGATTAAGGGGTAATGGTAATTAGTTAAGAATTCTATCTTTTAGAAATTACCATATAATTGTGTCTCAATTAATTTATGGTTCCATACTTATATATAATATAAGTATATAACATATATATAGTTATATAATATATATAGTATATAACATACATTTATATAATTATAATTCTATATATATGTTTATATATATATATAAATTAATATGTAATAAAACTTTGTTTTTTATTTTTTATTTTTGGTTTTTGGTTTTTTGTTTGCATAGGGATTTGTTGTTAAGTTATAATTCGGTCCCAAAATCAGGAAAAGAAGAAAAGTTGTTGCAAATAAGAAGTTATAGGTCGGCCCTAAATTTAAGTAAAGGAGTTACTTGGAACTTGGAATAGTATAAATACACATCAAGAAGCCTCTCATTTGATCAACTAAGGAAACAATTAAGCAAGTAAGAAAGTGTGTTCTCTCTTAGCAAAACTGAAGTAGCGGAGTTGTGTGAAGGAGAATTCTCGAAGCCGCATATAGGATAAGGGTTTCTAAAAACCCCTATTTGAGAATACCATCATGGGTCAGGTATAGTGTGTCTAGAAAGGACCCCTCATGATGCATAGGACTTGTTACATGAGCTTTCCATTTTTTTCCAGTGAGGTTGAAGGAAAGGTTGAAGAAGGAGCTATCTTCTTTATGATGAAGATGAGGAAGGTTTGATGGTCTGAGATCTTATGCATCGGGTTGACATGATTACAGGTATTTCTTTATGTATTTTTTTATGGTTATATCTTGGAGAGTTTTGATATATGCTTTCAGGAATATCTTGGAGGTCTTTCGCACATGACCAAAGGCCATAGCTTGGTGATTTTGGGCATATGATTTGAGGGACATCTTGGAGATCATGGATTATGGTTTGTTGCACATCTTAGAGATTTTGGTACATGCTTAAGACATATTTTGGCACATGCTTGGCACATCGTTTGAGGCATATCTTGGATGTTTTGGCATATGCTTGAGGCATATCTTTGGCACATGGTTTGAGGTATATATTGGATGTTTTGGTACATGCTTGAGGCATATATTGGCACATATCGTTGATGCATATCATGGTTATTTTGAGAACATGCTTTGGAGATGTTCTTGGTGATCTTGGCATAAGCTTTATGTGGTTATCGAGATGGATAAGGTGGTGATGATGATGATGATGTATCAATATCAATAACAATTACAATGACCATTGGAGTTTGGTTTTGATGACGATGATAAGTGAAATTTAGAGTGACAGATTGAGTTTGGTTTTGATGATGATGGTGTATCAGTGATAACAACAGTTACAGGTTGATTCTCACAATTATATTCCAGGGAGTAAAGAAGGGGAAATCAAAGGGGGTTGGAGCCTCCTTCCATTTGGAGCCAGAGAATATAGGGAGTTGTAGCTTCCTTTAGGTTGGATCCCGTAAATAAAGGGATTCGAGCCTCCTTCCAGTTGGAGATAGAGAATTCAAGGAGTTGTAGCTTCATTTAGGTTGGAGTCCATAAACAAGGGGATTGGAGCCTCATTCCAGTTGGAGCTAGAGAATTTAGGGAGTTGTATCTTCCTTCAAGTTAGATTCTATAAATCATGGGGTTGAGTGCCTCCTTTCAATTGGTGCTAGATAATTTTGGAAGTTGGTGCTTCATGTGATTGTAATATTCAAGATATATATATTATAAAGTGTTGTGTGGCTTTCTCCCAATTAGGTTTTCACTTAAAATTATGGTGTACTGTGTATCTATGGTTATATTATTATGATATCTTGAATGCATAAGTGATAAATTTCTGATAATGTAATGTTTACAGGGTGTGATTGAAAATGGTAGAAATTTCTCAATATTGATTCACCAGCCCCTCAGTATTGGTGAAGATTCCAAGAATTGGTATCAAAACAGGTCCTTCATAATGAGTCTAACCACTGGAAGGTAGATCATGAATTGAAGGGATAATGGAACACCAATGTTTGATGGGAAGGACTGTGAGATATGAGATAAATAATGAAATTATTCCTACAAGCACATGGATATGATGTTTGGTACTCAGTTGTTACAAGATACATCGTTTCAAAGAAACCTCTATAGACTGCAGCCAAGAAGAAGCTAAAAAGGAACAACAAAATGGCAATGGATGTCATCCTAGATGGGTTACTTGATTTGGTAAAAGTCAAAGTGGGACAATGTTCATCATCCAAATATATTTGGGATAAGCTACATAATCTATACTATAAGGAATCTCTTCTTGTAATCATAGAGATAGAGAATTTTGATCAGAATAAAGAAGATGTTGATATAGAACGAGAGGAAATAATCTCATCATGTCAGAAAGAACCAGAAGAAGAAATTTAAAATGCAAAGAAGATGATGAAGAAGGCGAAGTGGCTCTTGAGGAAAAACTAATTAGTTCTTTAAGTGAACTAAAAAGAGAAAGGGGGGAAAAAAGACAGTTAAGGAAGAATTGATCAAGCTAAAGGAAGGTTCTCAAAATCCCAACAAAAATTCTGAATAAGTTGTTCACTTAAAAATCAAGGTAAAGGAAGAAGAAAAGAGAGAAGATATTTTGACAAGTCATCTCAAATAAATATCCGAGGACTTAAACAATATTGAAGCATAATTTAGTCAACAAGAAAGAAGACTTGAAGAAGAAATCACCTCCTTGAAAACAAAAGTTGAAGAAGCCAAGATAATGGAATAAGTAATGAAGATCTAGATGATGAAGAAAGAAGAAGATTGTGAGAAGCTTGAAGAAGAAGTCATCTCATTGAGGGTTAAAGTTGAAAAGCTCAACAAATTGAAGAGCTCTCAAGTTCTAGAATATATTCTTAGCTATCAAATGTCATCGTTCAATAAAGCATGTCTTGGATACATTGGTGAGAAATCAAGCAAAGAATATGCAAATGCCACTCCTAGAAAGAGCGTTGAAGAGAGATGAAGCTCCACACCATCAATAAATAAAGTTGAAGAGAAGTGCTCCAGGTTGTCGAAAAGGAAGAATGAGTAGAAGATAAGAATTATGCAGACATTCTCAAAGAAAGGGATCATGGTCAACACGATTCAGAGAGGAATGAATGTAGAAGACGTATCTCCTAGAAGATCTTATACCTCCAAACATCAAAGAAGGTTCAATCAATTTTGAGTTTTTTGTTTGCATAGGGATTTGTTGTCAAGACCACAGTTTCAATTAGGTCATAATTAGCTATAATTTTAACATTAAAGAAAAAAAAACTTTAGGTAGCATCATTTTTTTAGGTGATAATTTTAAGGTTTTTCTGAGCTACTCTATGATTTTTGAAGGTCATTTTTGAAACATTTTGTAATTTTGACCCTGTTTGAAAAAGTGGTGTGATTGGTAGCACCACTTTTCAAGTTGGGGGTTGATTTCATGTTGTTTTTGCAAAAATATGGGTTTTTTGGGTCAAAGTTCTTGTTTTGAGGTCACAGTTCTCATTAATT
>JZKD02S2345085.1:180497-200837 GCA_000966675.3 Picea glauca
TAAGAACAAGCAAAGTGACGTAACGAATAATTAATCAGCGTTGAATGTACGGCGCACCGCAGACTCCTAACCTTTTCAACACGATTACGCATAGAGATTTATAAATTTCTACTCCTGAATTACAGCAAAAAGCAGTGCAACGTGTAGGGAAAGTGCATTTCGAAGTCAGAACGATTTTGAAGTAAAGAACATCTAGCTATATATATCGACTGGCGAAAAGCTACAAGAATTTGTTTTTGAGACACTGCGCCACTGGCCTTGTGGGAGAGCATAGGATGGATAGATTTAATTGCAAGAACTCATGCAGTAGATTAGATGTTCTGCTCACGGGCCTTATTCAAATATTTCAAAAGATCTGTTTATTGAATTTACAAAAATCCCAAATGAGCAAAATACCATCCACAAACACTTCCTGAACATCCTCATTAAGGGCGTTGAATTGGAGAAATAGCGTGAGAAAACCAACCGTTTGAATATTTTTCATAACCTCAGATATGCCTTTCAATTCCACCTGCTGGAGAAGGAGATCTATGAGTTCCTCCAGATGCCTGCCATTCTCACGGGGATCTTTGGTGACCTTTGGTCACCTTGAACACGCGTTTTAAAATTGCTTCATTCTTCTGGCACTCATCCATTGGCCGCAAACCGTAAAAATGAAGAAAGCCTTTCCGCTCTGCTGCGAGATTCTTCACGTCAAGGAACATGTTGGCAGGCATCTAATACTGGAGGCAGTCAGAGATCTTCTCCAGCTGGTCGATTTGAGAGGCACATCTGAGGTTATGAAAAATATTCAAACGGTTGGTTTTCTCACATTTTTTCACGGAAATGTTCAGTAAGTGCTCGTAGATGAGATTCTTCTCATTTTGGGGCTTTTGTAACTTCTACAAATAGATCGGCTGAAATATTTGAATAAGGCCCGTGAGCAGCATATATAATCTACTGCATGAGTTGTTGCAATTAAATCTATCCATCCTGTGCTCTCCTTCAATGTCCAGTGGCGCTGTTACTTCATTGCCCACTTTCCCTGCTTCTAACATGTATCACGTTGCACTGCTTTGATGGGGACTCAGGACTATAATTTAATATGTTTTTAAATAATTGGGTGGAAGGAATCTGGACTTTAGTATGCCGTTCATTCAACGCGGATTATTTATTTGTTCAAGTCTCTTTGCATATTGGTTTTATGGTATTTTTTTAGAAGTCACGAAGAGAAAGTGGAACGGTATGATGATCTTGGAAAACTTCTTTTAATGATTTTCGAGTACAGAAATAAAATTCTAAAAAATCACAAGTAATCACTTACCCTCTTAAAGTCTGATAAATCAATTAAATCTTAGTAACATTAATAATCATCATCATTATTAATTAAATACTTTATAATAACAAAGTAAAATGAAATGCAGAAAATGACTGAGACAGAACTATTAACTAAATTGACCAAATTGTATCCGAGAAAAAAACTAGAAAGTGATTGCAACAATCATAAAGTCGACACGACACGTAACAATTAGAAGTTAACCGCGTTCACACGGCAGCATGAATTCTAAGATAACGATATCCACGTTGCAATGACATCATATAGTTATTATGTGATAGTCCAGTGCACACCATATAATCCACGCGCTACGCGTAGCGAATCAAGGGAGCGGTCCCCACACCGGATTCCCGCGTCTCTCCCCTTCTCACGTGTAATTATTTTTCGGTTAAATTGTCTTATTGTACTGTCGAAGGTCGCAGTGCATAGCAATGAGTTAGTATTGACTTTGATATTAGTTTTTTGTTGATTTGAAAAATTTATATCAGTTTTAATGTTCAACATAACAAGTAAAAAAAATAAAATTTTAATATAACAAAAATTGTATTTTTTTAACTCATTGGTCAATAAATTGATAGTGTTATTGCAGCCTTCACATATTTCGAAACCTTGAATTAACGAGGAATGACAACTTTTTAACTAATCATCCTTATCCATTCGCTGACGTGTTCCCATGAACTGAAGCTAGGCAACTGCCTCGATCCTTCCACTCTTTCCATTCGCTCTACTCACACACAACTTACTCGACAGTAACAGAGGCAGGACGTTGGAGTCTCAGAACAGGAAGCCTTATTCTCTTCTTCTGCTCTTGGGTTCTCATTCATTTTGGGTTCTCATTCATTTTCGATACCGCGGAGCCCCGGATCGAATTTCTATAAGTGCAATGGCCGAGGATCTTGAGAGACAAGCTATCGAGGCCTTCAAGGAAGACGAATTCGAACAGGCCGCCGATTTTTACACGCAGGCCATACGCCTTAACCCTTCCAATGCTGGGTTTTACGTTGATAGGGTCTGGACGAACATTAAACTCGAAAATTTTACAGCTAGACTCGAAACCGGGACCTTCTGGTGCCTTGCCCACAATGCGGCCCGTGCCTTTTGAAAAAAAATTCAGTCGCCCTAGGGTTTTAAATCAGATCCTAAAGTCCTGAGGAAACTGTTCATTCATATGTTGTAAAGTGATCTGTGTGGGTTTTTATGAATTACTTTTTAGTTGCCTTGTTTTTTTTTGTTTTTAAAACTGGAGGACGAATTCTAAGAAGAAAAACATATAATGTTTGACTGTGTTTCAAAAAATTCTACATCATGCTTGTTTAGCGGTTTATTTGATTTGGTTACGAGTTCAAATCCCACAGATTGACCATTAATTCCAATCTGTCGAGAGAACGGATGCATTCGAGGAATGTAGGGTTTAACATTCTCAGATTTATATATGTTGTAGCTGATTGTAGTTTTCGGAAGGGTGTGTTAGGGAACAATACTTTAAACTGTTTACAATGAGATCCTATAATTCTGGGGCAAAGAAAGTGTGCTGAGTGTTTCTACAAGAGGATTTAGCCTTTGGTTTCAATTGCCAGATTGAGTATAGGCTGAGGATGTATTGCATCTTGAATTAAAATCACGGCTAACATGATAGGTGATTTAAAAAGCAATTTGAATTGCATCTTTTGAAAATAATTCTGCAGGTCGCCTCCGGATAAGTAAAGGGACAATTTTGATTCAGTTGATTTTTGTTTAAAAATAGAAAAAATATTCCTTCTTCTATTGCTTGGCAATTTTTTTGCTATTTTTTTTCCGATTTTTATTTCTCAGACCTTTCCCCTTTTTTGTCAACTGCATACGGTTATACGATGTTTGCAACTTTGGTGCAGCCCATGGCATCTTATCTGAGATTACATTTTCGGAGTATCCATTTATGTGCTCAGAAGGTTGTTTTGCATGGAATCTAAACAACATCTTGACGGAGTGATGACTTATTGGTTCTGGTTCTTTGTCACAATTAGGTGACTGGTTTGTATGGCCTGGAGTGAGTGTGGAAACTCGCATGGGTCATGTTTTGTGATATGCATCTCAGTGTCATTGTGAATAGTTTGTTTTGTCAGAAACAACCACTAGATGTCTCACTTAGTAATGGAGGTTAACGTGTTCGCAAGTTTGTTCTAGTCCATTTTTGGTCTTTTTGTTGGTGAAATGCCCTTTGTTCAAACAGAGGGACTATGAAGCTCTGTTTTGTATACAATGAGAACATCTGAGTACAATGACCATGTAAATGCAGTTCCTTTTTCACTGTTTTAATGCATCCCATTGTCAGGGGGGTACGTGTGTTGGGGTTTTAACTAGGGTCACTATTGTGGTAAGTGCCCCGTCTTACCACTTACACTACATCATAGCCCAACCGACTAATTGATTCAGGTCCCAAGTCACAATGTGTTGATTGGGTTGTTTTGCTGGGAGTGATTACAGATCTCTAAATTGAAAATGAGATTCTATTAATGTCCTCGAATGACCCTCCCAGTTATGAAAATAAATTTAACGTAGTATTCTGCCGTTTAAGAAGAGTTATATAGGTTCTCTTTCTTACGACATCTTTATTTTAACTCTATGCAGTTGCATTCCCTGGATATTATTTTAATGTCTCATTATTCTCATTCATGTCTTAGGGTGGTTGTGATTCTGTGAGGACCTGGGGTATGGTAAACTCAGGGACCTCTCCAAGAGTTTTAGTTGTGAATCATTTTCTAGACAAGAATGTTTTGAAGCTATAAATTGTTCTCACCATAAGGACAATGCTTGGTGTGAGCCCATTAGTGATGTGGCTATGCCTGATCATGTTGTGTTTTCAGAAAAATAATCCATAGCTAAACACATCTTAGCAAATTGGGGAATGAGAAAACACCATTGGGATGTAATTTTGTAAAATGACTTGTTAGAAGTTTTGAGAAAGTAACATTTATGTGTACTAAGTACTTCTATCTGTTGAAAACAAAAATCTTAAGAGAAGAAAGATTGAAGAGTTTGTATGATAAAGGTACTTTCTATTTCAAAAAATTTACTTATTTTCCACTTATGGCACGTTGTTTTTGAAAAACTGTTTTTCGATGAAATATTTATCATAGGTTTTTTCTGTCATTTTGAATTCTGTAAATTGAGCTTTTCATATTCAGAAATTTGTTTAGGTTTTGAAAAACTGTTTTTCGATGAAATATTTATCATGGGTTTTTTCTGTCATTGTGAATTCTGTAAATTGAGCTTTTCATATTCAGAAATTTGTTTAGGTTTCTCTAATGAACTGCCAACATTTAAAATCATGAGTGGACTGTGGCACTCATAATGTGCTCCCTATTCATTGTGCTTATCAAGTTGGATGCTTGGTTAAACATGGGATGATTCTGTTTTTGTTGAATTTACAATCAGTTCACAATATCAAGTTTGTTAGGCATTGAGTTATTGTTGGATGATGTTTGAGATAATCACTTAACCACCTCCTCTCAAATAAGTAGTTAGATCTTATAACCCTTTGCAATCTCTATAAAATAGACATGTGCTATTGTAATGATGAACTGTAGCTAATATTGAATATTTTATTCCAGTTCCTCTGATTTGTGTGCCATAGTCAATATTTGTTATATTTATATCAAATTATTTACTGATTAACTTGAGGATTTATGTATTGAACTTAAACATGCTACTAAGATTTTATTTATTTTATGTCCTTGTGTTTAATAGATGCTTTTGCTGATGCAAACCGGGCATTAGAGTTGGATCCTAATCTGGCAAAGGCATACCTGCACAAGGGGTAAGCATTTTGTTCTGTGTTCTCATTCTGACATTTTTATCTTTCAGGATTTTGGTGGTGTGAAAATGGAGTCACTGATCCACAAGTCATGCATGTTTAGTTGAAATGAAAGTTGATGCAAATTTGTTCTGTTGAGTTGGCATTTATATTCAAATGTCATTTTAATATAACTTATCTTGTTACCTTACAGTATTGCTTTCTTTTCTCTGGAGGAATATCAAACATCTATGGTTGCATTTAAGGTAGGATTTGTTCTTGATGCCAACAACTCAAAGTTTAAGACTTGGATTGATAAATGCGATGCACGGCTAGTTGGTAAATTGGCTCTACCATAACTAACTTAAATCTCGTTTTAACAAATTGGTTTGGTCGAAGAATTGCGCTAAAAGATAAATACACAAAATATATGGGCCCTACACCAACAAAAGTCATAATTTGTTTAAATCCACTTGAGCAAAGAACTTGTTATCGCCTCTCATTGAAGGCAGGATTGAATCATCTTGACAAGTGAAGTATTACAATTAATGTCCCCTGCCGGAGATTTCTCTGTGCTGATCCTTAAAAGAGATAGTCTTTCTTAATTGTATAAGAACAATCAAAGATAGTCTTTCTTAGTTATATGAGAATAATAATCTTTGATTACTCTTCGTTCTTGACCATTTCATCTCTAAAGAGTTGTAACCGTTGATTCCAGTAAAACAAACTTTAAAATCTCTATTTCTGGAAGGACATTCTAGTCTTTTGTGTTCACAGGAAATTTCAGAGAGAAAAAATAATCTTCAGTGAATAAATTACTTTCAGGTGTGTGTCATGACGCATGTTCTTTGCAGCCTTCGTGGTTTCAGAAAATTGTTGTCTATGATGTTTGGAAAAATTGTCTGGGGAAATCAACTATCTAAAATCTTGCAAAACTTTGTCCAGGGCACCTAAAGAAAAGCATCATGTCTACTGCAAGTCTGAAACTTGTGAATATTTTGCCCCAGTGCATACCTCCTGCTCTTAGAGGCAACTTTAATGTTTGTGTTCTTCCTATCTGAGAAAATTGTGAGTGTTTCTTTTGCTGGGTTTCTGTGTATATCACTAGCTCTCTACAATATTTATTAAGCTAGGTCCCCATCGCTGTATATCTAGAGTAAAACCCCTTTCAGTTGCACAGTATTGAATTGATTATCCGAGCTCTTAGCTTGAGGGTCCCTGCATTAATCAAGAATTTGATTCGAGTTAGTAGTGTCTCGAGTCCTCGACATGAAGCGAACTGCAAGCCCCCAACAAATTTCAACCCTCAAACAGAGCCATGAAGCAGACTGGCAGCCCTCAATGAATTGCAAGCCTAAAAGAGAGCCATGGAAGCCAGGAAGCAGACTGCCAGCCCTCAATGAATTGCAAGCCTAAAAGAGAGCCATGAAGACTTCCAACCTGCAATAATTTGTGGGCCTGAAGAGAGCCAGAATGAATGGGACAGTGACTGTAAAATACCTGATCAATGTAGCTGAAAGTACATCAGAGTTTACAATAAATATCAATGTTGAATATTTTTCAATCAAAGAGTTAGTGATAAAAGATATTGCGCGCATGAAGAATGCCCGAAGGAATGGGACAATGACTGCAAAATTCCTGATCAATGATCAATGTAGCTGACAATACATCAGAGTTTACAGTAGATATAAATATCAATGTTGAATATTTCTCAATAAAAGAGATAGTGATAAAATCTTCAAATAGAGTGAAATCCCACATATTCTTTTCTTTTTCTGCTCTGGTTCGAAGGAAGTTTACAATCTTCATAAAAACCTACCTTTTCGCATATTCTTTTCTTTTTCTGCTCTGGTTCGAAGGAAGTTTACAATCTTCATAAAAACCTACCTTTTTTTTTTTTAATGGATAAAAAGACTGCAAAATTGTTATGTTTGACAATAAATGTTAAAGTATATGGAAGTTTAGTCCACGCAATAGGCCAAAAGGGGCCTGAAATACAATCGGAGTTTGAATTAAAATGAGCAAAATAAATGGTAAAAAACAACCATCTCAGTTCATATATACTTGAAACTCGATTATCTCATAGATACACAAATGAGCAAAATAAATGGTAAAAAACAACCATCGCAGTTCATATATACTTGAAACTCGATTATCTCAGAGATTTGTGTATCGTCTGTTTAAAATATGAGGAACTCCTTGCGAAAATTGCAGAAAAACGAATGTTAAAGTGTTTGAAATCAATCGATTTTAAATTTTACATATGTGTGTTCTAATTGGCTGATATTCGTTTAGTATGATAATGGAGATATGATAATTGGCTGATAATGGAGATAATGGAGATATGAGAGCTAAGGGGGAGCTGCCCGATGGTCTACATTGTCAGAGCTAAGGGGGAGTTGCCCGATGGTCTACATTGTGGAGATCGTTGTGGATATCGTTGTGAAGGACGTCGTGGTAAGGACCTCTGCGCTATGGAGGAAGCCCGAGGTGTGGGCGTACTTGTTGAGAGAGCCGTGAGTTATCCGCTTTGTGAGCTATCCACTGGTTTTTTCTATGAAGGAGTCACCCAGGAGAGGTAGTGAGTCGTTGTCATGATGGAGACTGTTGTATTTGATCTGTGAGATTTGGTCTCGACAGAGAAGAAGAAGAAAGAGCATCCTGTGAAATTGAGTCGCTGCCTGGATCGAATTGTCTGCCATCGCACTGTTGTGGAAGACGCATGTGTGAATGATAATTGATCGTTGTGCTAAAGACGACTGTGTGAATGATTTGTTGTCGAGAGCAGCCATCTGTGCAATTGAGGAAGGAAGTTGCCATTTTCCTGTTCTGGAATATACGCTGGAGTGATATCGTTGGTTCCTACACGTGGCTACCAAAACTATTAACCACTGTTGAAGTCAAATTTTCCAGGTATTTTTGAGTGGTTTAAAGAATTTTTTGTGCAGATATGTCAAATTCACTTGCATAAAACTATCTGAATGAAGCATCCAAGCTCGATGGTGATAATTACATTGACTGGAAATTTAAGATATAGACGATTTTTTAAGCATGGAATGTATGGACTGTTGTAAATGGACATGAAGCCAAACCCACAGGTGCTACTGCTACAGATTGGGAGAAATGAGAAACAAAGGCCAAAGTGTTGTTGCGGATGTCTGTCAAGAACAACATAATTCTACACATCTGTAAAACTTCCAAGGAGACTTGGGACATATTGAAAGGTTTGTATGAAACTACAAACTCAAATAAGATTTTGTTTTTAAAGACTAAGTCACTGTCTATAAAAATGGAAGCAAATGAGAATATTGCCACCTATGTTTCAATAATTTAAGATCTATGTGATCAGTTAAGTGCAATTGGTGAAAAAGTTTCAAAATATGACATGGTAACTATTACATTAAAAGGTTTAATGGGAGATCATCGTGTCTTAATTTCAAGTCTAGGAGGTAGAGCACATCCACCTACATTTTCTGAGTTAACAAGGATTCTTCTACAAGAAGAAGAAAGAATGAAGGTGTTTGAGATGGACTCTCATACTTCAGAATTAGCATTAGTAGCCAAAGGAAGACAACCATACAGGGGAAAGCCATGGGACAAAAACAGAGCAGGCAAGTTTCAACCAAGGAATAGAGGTATGACTCAATCAAAGTTTGATGTACATGATAAGAAAAATGATGATTGTTTTTATTGTGGGAAACCTGATCATCATGTTAAAGATTGTTATAAAAGGAAAGCTAATGAGTCCAAACAGAAGTTCAGAAAACATAATGGAAATTATGTGAAAAGTGACACCTTTATCAATCATGGTTTAGGAATCTAAAGTTGTTTATTTCTGAAGCTGCATTGTTTGTAGAAACTGATGATGAAAGTTCATGGTTCATAGATTCAGGAGCCTCAACTCATATGTCTTGTAACAAAGAATGGTTTGATGAATATCATGAGAGCACTGATGAAACACACATATATTTAGGAGATAATAAATCTCATAAGATTCTGGGTTATGGAGTAATATGTGTGAATTTACCGAATGGACACATGAAACAGATTCACAATGTGTTGTATGTTCCAGGAATAAAAAAGACTTTGATATCTGTTTCCACAATAACTGATCAAAATTTGAATGTAGAATTTATGTAGTCTCAATGTTTTGTGAAGGATATTCAGAACCATTATAAAATCATAGCCATAGTTACAAGAATTGGAGGATTGTATAATCTTGATGTAACAAGGAGAAATCATCAAGCATTGACATCTACAACAATTTCAAGAGAAGAATTATTGCATCGTAGGTATGGACATCTTAATCAAAATGTCTTAGTGCTACTTCAGAATAAATTGATGGTTGAAGGGCTTCTTGTTTTGAAAAATGAGCATATAGAATGTGAAGCGTGTGCACTAGGTAAGAAGTGTAGGGAAGAATTTCTAGTACATAAAGAGAATAAACAAAGAGAGATAATTGAACTAATACATATTGATGTCTGTGGTCCCATGCAAACAATGTCAATTGGTGGTACGAGGTATTTTCTTATATTTGTTGATGACAGATCGAGATTTACTTGGGTTTATTTTATAATGAAAAAAAGTGATGTATTTGAATATTTTAAAGAATTTAAAACTATGGTGGAAAAGCAGACAGACAAATGCATTAAGATTCTCAGATCTGATCAAGGTGGAGAATATACCTCAGAAGATTTTGATAGCTACTGCAAGAAAAATGGGATCATTCAACAATTCACAATGCCTTATAGACCACAACAAAATGGTGTAGCTGAAAGGAAGAACATGACATTAGTAGAATGTGCTTGCAGCATGTTGAAAGGTAAAAACATTTCTAATGGTTTTTGGGCAGAAGCCATTAATACTATTGCTTATTTAAAAAATAGAAGTCCAATAAAGATTCTAGATCTGAAAACGCCTTTTGAATTTCTTTATGGCTATAAACCTGAAGTTGGTCATTTAAGAATATTTGGTTCCAAGGCGCTTGCTCATATTCCAAAAGATGAGAGAAGAAAAATTATGCAAAATCTGTTAAGTGTATATTCATTGGTTATTGTGATGATCATAAGGCATACAAAATGTTTGATCTTGGTTCACATAAGCTGATTGCAAGCATAGATGTGATTTTTCATGAGAATATAGATGATGAGATAAGTAAATATGATGTTTGGTATACTCCTTATGACAATGATGATCATGTAAAAATTGATATAGATGGTAAAAAGGAACAGGTACAGGAACAAGAACATGTACATGTACAGGAACAAAGTGGAAGCAACATGGACACTGCAAACACTCTTGAGTCACCCAAAAGGGATCCTTCACCATAGAGCAAAAGAAATGAAAGTGGTGGAACACGGATGAAGTCATCAAGAACAATTTAGGTACCTTCTAGGTATAAAGATTATGCAGTGATGACACAAGCAATGAATGTTATAGAACATGTTACTTATGAACAAGACAAAGATCATAAAGAATGGAAAAATGCAATGAATGAAGAATATGAACCAATAATGAAGAATGAAACATGGGAATTAACAGAATTGTCTGAAAACAAAGTTCCCATAGGATGTAAATGGTTGTATAAAACCAAATTTAATGCAGATGGAAGTGTTGACAAATACAAGGCCAGATTAGTTGCAAAAGGGTATTCAAAAAAGGATTATGAGTAAGCTTTTGCACATGTAGCTACGTTAAATACAATTAGAGTCATTATTGCATTAGCTACACAATACAATTGGAAAATACATCAGTTTGATGATAAATCAACAATTCTGAATGGTGATCTAAAAGAAGAAATTTATTTGGTTCAGGCTGAAGGATTTATAAAGAAAGGACAAGAGGATCTTGTCTGTAAGCTCAAAAAATCTTTATATGGTTTGAAACAAGCACCTAGATCTTGGTATATTAAGATTGATTCATTATTTTCTCAGAAAGGTTTTGTGAAAAGAAAAAATGATCCTAATCTGTATGTCAAAAAGGATGAAAATGGGAATGTAGATTTGGTATCCTTTTATGTTGATGATTAGATTATCACAGGGAATGCTTCTCACTTGATTGAGGATATTAAAATTAAGTTAGCACAGATGTTTGATATGAAGATCTTGGTTAAATACATTATTGTTTAGGTCGGGAAATATGGACAGAATCAGTAAAACAATGGTCACTCAAAGTAAATACACAAGGGAGATTCTAGAAAGATTCAATATGAGTGAAATAAAGGCAGTTTCAACATCTTTAGAACAGAATGTTAAGTTATCTAATGTTGATGAAAATAAAGAGGTAAATGGTACTCTGTATCACCATTTGGTGGGAAGTTTGAACTATCTCACCACTACCAGACCAAACATAGAATATACAGTCAACATCCTTAGTCAGTTCATGGATAAACCACTTGAAATTCATTGGATAGTTGTCAAGAAATTTCTTCGATATCTGAAAGGAACTGTTAATTTTGGTATTATGTATACTGATGATTGTGATGTTGATTTGACAGGTTACTCTGATTCAGATTGGGCTGGAAATCCTCATGACAGGAAATCAACTTCAAGACATGCATTCAACATAGGTATAGGGGTCATGTCATGGAGCAGTAAGAAACTACCAACTGTTTCTTTATCGTCAACAGAAGTTGTGTACAAAGCTCTATGCAATTCTACTTGTGAAGTTGTTTGGTTAAGGAGAATTCTTGAAGATATTGGCAATAAACAAATGAGGCCAACTATTCTCAAATGTGACAATCAAAGTTCTATTAAATTGGCACACAACCCAATTTATCATGCTAGAACCAAGCATATTGAAATTCAACATCATTTTGTAAGAGAAATTGACTTGATCTATTGTAATACCACTGTTAATGTGGTTGACATATTTACCAAGCCTCTTGCAAAGATGAACTTTGAAGAATGTAGGAAACAGTTAGGAGTGATAGAAAATTCATTTCTTCATTAAGGGGAAGTGTTGGAATAATTCGAAATTAGATTTTACAGTTAGAAGGTTGTTTTGTACTCTCTTAAATTAGTAAGAGGATTAGCTTAGATCCATAGTAGTAGGGATTCATTGGGGATTTCGTGGATCTGTTAAATTCTATAAATGTAATGGGTTTTCTGATTAATTCAATGAATTAGTGTGAGTTCTATCTCACTTCTGCATAATTGTTTATTTTAGCCTTCTCACTTAGGTTTTGGTTCCTTTAGTGGATCTATTCTTTACTCTTAAATAAAGATGTGAAGTAATTGATTCTTATTTTAATCATCTTATACAAATGTTTGTAAGCTAGCATGTGAAACTTTATTGATTCTTAAATATGAATTTTATCTTCTTAATTTCTTAAAGTGGTTATGTAATTAGTTAAATTCTTGATATATTACTTGCTATGATGAGATCGACTTATAGCTTTATACTTGATATATATATTTTTTTATGATGAGATTGACTTATATCTTTATACTTGGATATGAAGGTTGTATAAATCCTTATATATTGTTTAATATGATGTTGAACTTGTTTAATAGTTTTTTAATGTTTATGTAATATAAGGAAGTATTGATTTGGTATGTATAGTTTAATAAGATTGATCTTTTTATAATTTTCTTATAGTTTGTAATAAATAGGTAAAGTAGCATTTGAGTATTCTTATTGCTTAATAATGGTTGAGTCTTCTCATTGTTCTTTTAAATGGTATGCATGCAGCTTGAATGCTTATTATTTTTATTTATGATTAATTTTTTATAGTTTAAAAGGGTACTTAAAGTGGTATTGAATCTTTATGTTGTGCTTAAGGAAGACATTTAATTTTCTTATGGGATTTCATGATTGGAAGTGTACCTAGTATTTGAATTACTTTGTGTTCTTAATTACATTATATCATGTCATTAAGGTACATGGTTGAGCTACATAGGGTTGTAATTATTGCAAATGTTTTGATTCTTGATTGATGTTTGACCTTGATTGAGCCTGACTTGACAATATACTAATGAAGATTAGAATTAGATCCCTATCCACTCCTAAGATTGTACTTATGCTAATGTGGTTCTTATTAATCTTTATGTATTATTTCCCTATTCAAAATTACACGTAAGCATTGCTTGAAAGATTGATTAAGTAGAGTATATTATTATTTGCACTATGATGAATTGATGGTTAAGTATGTTGATAATTCTAGTCTTGAATAGCGGTGTATGATTGAATTAATGGGATTTAGATACTTCCTTTTTCCTTGAAACAATCGTCAATCCTGAGACCTTAAGTGGTCAAAATAAATCGGATGAATCCTGGACTTGAGCATTGCTTATGTGTCTTGGAGGTCTTAACCATGCAAGATAGGTTGGGTGGGTAGTTTCCTTATGTTATCATTGAGATATGGTTAATTGAATAAAATTTGTGTTTCTTTTAGTTGATTGTGTAGTTATTAATATGTGGTTACACATGTCACTTGTCGAATGTTTGTTTCAAAAAAAATATTTACCTCTTTTGTACTCACTATTTTTTGTCGTAATGGAAGGGACTTTACAATTATGTCCAATATTGAAAATGCTTTTCAAACCAATCAATCAATGATACTTCACCTATATATCAAGGTTCACATCAATGACAACCAAATTATCAACAATTTCCCCCTTTGTTATTAATGGCAACCTAGTAAAACAATCTTCCTCCCCTTATGAATGTATTCTATATTTTGAGTTATTTGAGTTGACTTTGTTTTACTCTTTATCTCTCCCCCTTTGATAACAATGAAAAATGGAATATTTTTCTTCTCCCTTTAAGATGATGCTCCCCTTGAGGTGATTCTCCTCATGAGGTGATTCTTCCCATGTTTTTGTGCCATTTGTTTTGGACTTTTCTTTATTGTTTATCTCTCCCCCTGTCAACAATTCTCCCTTTTTTATTACTAATCCTAGAAAGTAAAAAAAAAACTTTCAAGGGAACTGGACCTTCCTCAACATATGTCACATTAATGATTTTATCATAGTCATTTGATTCTGTAGTAACCAACTTCAACTTCTGCCTTCTTGGAAGCAAAACTAAATTGGTCATAGTATCTTTCGATGTAGTGCTGCCTTAGATACTAGAGACATGTTTTATGTTTTCCATGATACTTTAAACTATAGTCCTCTTCTAGCCATGCCACTTCAATGATGCACTGGATATGTTTTATTTATGTTTCCCTTTATCTTCCTTCAATAGCATGCCAATATTATACAAATGTTGTTGAAGGACTATCATTATTTTCTTCCAGACTACTCCCAATTTCTTCATGATGCTAGTCATCTATTCATCCATCTACAACCAAAGAGCCTCTTTATTAGGTTATCATTATTTTGCAAATACCTCATTGGGTCTGGATCATATCATACTTTAGTAGCATCCATAGCATTAGTACTTTCTCCAAATCATATTGCACATTATTTGCTCTTTCCTTTGTCTTGCAGACTTCAAGTTTTAGATTTAAAACAATGATGGAATTTTGATTTTCTTTGCCACATTTATAATTTCCCTCAGCCAAGAGTAACATTCCTAAGTAAAATTAATGTTCTTCAATATTCATAATGTCATCACCAGGAACAACCTTCCCTGAATCCTCCTTCCTTTCTTTTGTTCGTATTTTCTGTTGAGGAGGAGTTGTAGTATATCATCAAAATAGCATTGGAAAACTTATGATACCATCATCACTCAATTCTTTTGGTTGGTCTACTATTGAATATTCATCATCATCATCATAATTATTTTGTGTAACAAAAATTGCTTCATCTTCTTCTTTAGAATTTTCTTTTTCCATTTTTCTTATTAGCTAGTGAACTATTGATTTGAAGGACATCATCAAGAACTACAAGTGTGTCACATTGTTCTTTAGGATCTCTCCTTTATTCAGCTTGATTCACTTTATATGAAAAAATTTGATTTTTATATTCCTTATTAGAAGCTTTACCCACCATTCTCCTATTATTAACATCATCAATTTTAGGTGGAATATATTCATCATATTTCGTGCTTTGTACTTCAGATGTTAGTTTCCATATATTCTTATTTTGTTTGTTAGGGTTTCTTATCTTCAATGATTACATTGGTAATCTACATTCACTGGTTGTATGGCCATAGTTGTTGCACCTTTGGCATTCAACATTGAGATTTTGTAAAGGAGAGAAATATTTGTAGTTTATTTTCTCTGTATTAAACTTCTTGCTTCCTTGGTCATTCTTTGAATTGTAATTTCCATAGGATTTACAATGTACTTCTCTGTGTCCAAAAATATTGCAAGAATAACAATGTCCAAGGAAGATATGTTGATATCTGTTAGAGGGATTTCTTCTGGTGATTGTATTCTTCTTTCCATCTCTTTCTTTAGTAATGGGTGTTTTTATTTATTTATTTATTTCGGACAGTCTCCAATGGCATCATCCTTGCCTTATTATATTCTCTTCTTAAGGAGATTTTAAGAGCATATTCATAACTGATTGGTATTTTGAAAGATCCTTGTGATGTAGAACTTGATTCTTGGGTGTATCCCAAACGAGTCTTGTTGTTTGGTGACCTTTAACTACTGATAATTTTGTCCAATATTTTTGAACTGTTTTTAAATTTTGATCCCTTCTTTTCTTTATCAAGTTCACCTTTTAGCAGCTCAATCACAACTTCTAGCTTCTCACATGTTCTCTATCATTGAGTTGATTTAAAATGACTTCTTCAATTCTTTTAGCTTCTAGGAGTTGACATTTAAAATCATTGATTATCTTCTCTGATTCTTTGATGGTTCTTTATGAATCTACTACTATTGATTGATGTGCTTCTTCAAACTCTTGAAGTTATGCCCTTAATAGCTTGTTCTTCTTTTTATACTTTCTTAGTTCCTCTATAACACTAATCAAATCTTATTCTAGGTCTAGTTCTCCTTCAAATTCAGAGTTTTGTTCATCATCTACAATATTATAGTGAGTTTTCATTCCCATAAATAGAAGCTCTGAATCTTCATCTTCACTTTCTTCAGAAGAGGTTTTGTCCTCTTTGGTGTAGACATTATTCTTCTATTTGTAGTATTTCTTTTTGTTCTTTTTCTTACCCTTCTTATGTTCTTTATGATTATGAATTTCCTCATCATCAGTATCCTCCTGCTTGGGATATGGACATTTGTTAGCAAAGTGTCCAACTTTTCCACAGTTGAAGCATACTAGAGGAAACTTTCCCTTGTATTTACTAGTCTCTTTATTGAGTTTCTTCATAAAATTAGCTACTTCTTCATTAGATATATCTGATAAATATTCATTAGGTACCTCCCCCTCTTTCTTCCTTGATTTTAATGCCTTGAAGGACATTTTTCCTTTTGCTAGTATTTCTTGTCCTGTTCTCATCTCATATGCTATAAGGATCCCATGTAGTTCATCTACTGTGAGCTTATCAAGATCTAGTCTGTCTTCAAGGGTAGAAATTTTGGCATCATACCTCATAGGTAATGATCTCAAGATATTCTAGACAATGGGTTTGTCTTTGATTTCTTCCCCTAATGCTCAGATTGAATTGAAAATTTCATCAACTCTTTGAAGATATTCAACTATGTCTTTTTCCTCCTTCATTTTCAAATTTTCAAACTGAGTTATATAGGTTTGTAGTTTGGCTTCCTTGACTTTGTTTTCGCCTTCATATATGACCTTCAGTTTGTCCCAGATCTCTTTTGTTGAATTACAGTGCATTACCTTTACAAATATGAGATTGGTTAATCCTCCTAGAATAACATTGACTGCTCTTGAGTTGTCATTGCATAACTTATTTGCAGTAGTATCAGTACGTGGGGTATATGGTGTAGTAAAACCACTTTCAACAGCTTTCCAAACATCACATCGAAGGGCCATGAGATAAATTTTCATTCTCACACTCCATAATGCATAATCATTCCCTTTTAACATAGGTGCTTTGTTGGAAGACATTCCCTCTTGCTGATCCATTGCTTCAGAATATACCTTCCAATTGTTAGACTGTGGAGAAGGCACCCGCTCTAATACCAATTGTTGAAAACTTGGTCAATATTGAGAGGGGGGATGAATCAATATTGGTTAATTATTTAAACTTTTAATAATTTAAACTTATTAACAACAATTGATCAACAATAGTAAACTTGAATATAAAATCAATACAATAATACAAGTTATGATAATGATTGGGAGACACCAATCTCCTTGTTCAGGGCTTCAACCCTAGGAAGCACCAACTCCCTTGTTTTAGTGCGCCAACCATAGGAAGCACCAATTCCCTTGTTTTAGGGCACCAACCCTAGGAAGCACCAACTCCCTTTTTTAGGGCACCAACCCTAGGAAGCACCAATTTCCTATCTTCAAACTTTAATCAGTAAAGGACATTTAGTCCTTCCTTGCTCCACCCTTCCACCCTTGTTACATAAGTATCTTGTCTTTCTTCCTTGGACTCTATTATGCCTTTAGATATTCTATGTAAAACCCACAAAGACACTTTCCTTTGACCTTGTTTTTCTACTTATATACTTTCCAAAATGTATAAGGTTGAACCATTGTGTCTTTTAGTAATGAAACATTGCACCCCTTCATTTAATTAACACAAATGGTGATTTCGTTAATTGATTTTCATACACAAAATTAGACATTGATTTTGTACGAATATTCTGGAGTCATGGAAATGAATTTTACAATTCTACGACATGGGTTTTGTGCAGAACATGCCCAATTATCCTCCATGGAGGAATTTCCCCTAGAAAATGTGCGGGGTGATCGATATAAGTGATTCTTTGAAAACAAATTGCCCATATTTTCCTTTTGTCGTCAGATGCCATATTAACTTCAGTGCATTTTACCTTTTCATGAATGTCTAAATCGATCTCCACATATCTTCTTTGTTGGTGTTTATTTAAATTCAACTTGTGAACATTTTACTTGATGGTGGATATTAAAATCAGTTCCCTCTCAGCTGCTAGTCACTAAAGATTCGACTTGGTCTTCACACTTTTTTGTATTTGCTTCCTCATTCGACCAACAAAAATGTTTTTGGTTGACTCAACTAGGAGAAATTTCGACTTGAGTATTTCAATTTTGGTCCACCCAACTTGCTGCAGCCTTGACCTGACTTGTATTTCCCAATTTAAGTTTTCTTCAACTTCGACCTTTAGGTTACTTCTTTCTTGGGCCGACTTGACTAAGAAGAAAACCAAATTGAGATATTCAACTTTGGCCATCCCACCTTTCTTTGGACGACTTGAATTTCATGACTCAATTTTCTTTCGACTTCGGCTTTCGGGGTAATTTACTTCACTTCTACTTGGAACGACTCGACCTAGAAGAAAAATGATTTGTGTAATTCGACTTTGGTCATCCTGACTTGTTTCGATTTCGAATTATTATACTTATCTGACTTCAACCTTCGACTTCTTTGACCTCTTTGATTTCAACCTTCGATTTTGACCCCTAATTTATTTGACTTCAACCTTTGAATTTTTCAACTTCTTGAACTTCAACTTCTTGCTGAGATGTTTATACCAAAATTCTTGATATCTATTTCATTTTATTGAAACACTCAACTTTGATCCTTTCTCCTTTCATCTGCATAGTTGACTTGACCCATTTAATTGTTTCAAGTTTACTTCAGGTTTGATTGGGTGAGACAATTGTTTCCGACTTGACTTAAGGCTTTATTGGTCGAGACTTTTCTTGCTGATATTTTTATACCAGGATTCTTGACTCTGTGACTATACTAATGCCCATAGTAATATTATTTGACATCAATGCCAACACTATAACACCATGTCCAATATTCTTATTTTTTATTTGTATGCATCCATATTGGATTCTCCATTTACCCTTTTTATCTGGACAATTTCTTCACAATTTCTTTTTGTGTGTGGATGTTAATGACACAATCCACCATAAACCATATTTCCATTAGGGTGATTTCATCAACCTCATACAATATAGGATGAGTGCATCAAGATCATACAATACATTATTCAATATTATCTTTCTACTGATATTCAAGTCAACTTCATAACATTGCATCCAATATTGACAATGCTTGACATTCAAGTCACCTTTGTAACATTATGTCCAATATTGACAATGCTTCTCAAACCAATCCATCAATGATACTTCACTTATCTATCAATTTTTACATCAATGAAAACCAAATTGTCAACAATCCCCCCCTTTGTTATTGATGACAACCTAGTAAAACAATCTTACTCCCCTTGTGAACGTATTCTATATTTTGAGTTCTTTGAGATGACTTTTTTTTACTCTTTATCTTTCCCCCTTTGACAACAATGACAAAGGGAATATTTCTCTTCTCCCTTTGAGATGATTCTCCTCATGAGGTGATGCTTCCCCTATTTTTGTGCCATGTTTTTTGGAGTTTGCTTGATTGTTTATCTCTCCCCCTGTCAATAATTCTTCTGCTTTGATAACTAATCCTAGACAGTAAAAAACAGACCTTTCAAGGGAAACTAGAAATTTCTCAACATATGTCAAATTAATGCTTCTATCATAGCCATTTTATTTTTTAGTAACCAACTTCAACTTCTACATTCTTAGAAACATAATTAAATTGGTCATAGGATCTTCCGATGTAGTGTTGCCTTAGATACTTGAGACATGTTTTATTTTTTTCCACGATACTTTAAACTACAATCCTCTTCTAAACATGTTTCTTCAATGATGCACTGGATATGTATTAGTTATGTTTCCATTTATATTCCTTCAAGAGTGTGCCAAGATTAAACAAATCCTTCTCAAGGACTATCATTATTTTCTTTCAGACTTCTCCCAATTTCTTCATGATGCTAGTCATCTATTCATCCATTTGTAACCCAAGAGCTCCTTTATTGGTTTTTGATTGTTTTTAGAATACCTCATTGGGTCTAGATCATATCATACTTTAGCAGCATCTGTAGCATTAATACTTACTACAAATCATACTGCACATTCCTTGCTCTTTCCTTTGTCATGTCGACTGAAAGTTTTAGATATACAAACAATGATAGAATTTTGATTTTCTTTGCTACATGTATGATTACCCTTAGCCAAGAGGAAAATTCCTGAGTAACATTTTATGTTCTTCAATCCTCATAAGGTCATCACCTGGAACAACCTTAAGTCTTCCCTGAATCCTCCTTCCTTTCTTTTGTTTGTATCTTTTTGTTGAGGAGGAGCTTCAACAGATCATCAAAATAGCATTGGAAAAATTATGAGATCATCATCACTCAATTCTTCTGGTTGGTCTACTATTGAAGATTCATCATCAT
>JZKD02S2345085.1:201702-216087 GCA_000966675.3 Picea glauca
TGTTTTTCTTTCTCTAACTCTTTTCTCTACAGTTGTCCTGCTCAGCAGACCCAACTGAGCTTGCAAGCACCTCTTATTTTCTCACCAAGGTGACGAAAGAGGCGCAACAGATTGGAGACTCCGTTGGGGAAATGTATCAATTTCCTACCTCATTTGGGTTTATTTTTCTCTTCTTTTAGTTTGTTTAACTTGTAGGTGCACTAACCGGCCTAAGCCGACCTGCTAACCATCCAATTCAAAGGAGAATTGAGAGAAATCCATTCGGATTTTCATTCTCGGTCGTGTACCACACATGTGCGGGATTTTCAGTCCACAGACACGCATCATGCGCCCATGTGCTTTACTCTCGATTCTGTTATGCACACGTGCGCTTTTTAATTTATCTCTGCTCGCGCACATGTGCTCTGCGCGCCTCTGTCTCCACTGAGACCTGTGCATTTGTTCAAAAATTCACATTGTGGAGTTGTTGAGATGTGGGGAAGGCCATTTTCTTTCTTAAAAATGATGTCAAGCAGGTTCTAAAAAATGCACCACACTTAGTCCCCTCATCATATAAAGGGGTTAGTCAAACACACATAGGCACTTAGGAGGATAAAATCAATTTCCCTTCTTTGCTTTTTGCCACATGGATGGCTTGTTTTGACTTATAATATAAGTTGGAATCATTTTTAATCACATTTAACTCACATTGGGGCTAGAAGTTGGATTACAATCACTTAGTATGCTCTTCTCTCACGCCTTCAAGCAACCTTGAGAATCATAAAAAGATTGTGAAACAATTTCATCTCCCTCAAAGAACATTAAAACCTTTAGGAGAGGACAACGACCCTTCTTAGTTTTCTTTTTTAAACACATCTTAATATTGTAACGGGCCCATACATGCCCACATGCTACAAAGATAGGATAGTGTTTGAATTTTTGCTTTCTTATATCAAAACACTAGGGAAGTTTAAAGGTTTGTAACGGGCCCATACATGCCCACATGTTCAATCTAGGATAGTTTCAAAGCTTTTCTTAGATTACATCACAACAGGGAGTTAAAGGATAGTAACGGACCCACATGTCCACATGCTAGCTTCCCGGGGCTTTTGAATTACACAAGGTTGTACCAAAGGAAATTAGTTAATTAGGTAATCAAACTCTTGTAAGGACCAAGCGAAGTCCACATGCAGTAAGGTGACATATAATTCACTAAAAATTGGCACACTTTCACTCACACACAAAAGTCACTTATCACTCACATAGCTTCTTCTTGAAATGTGGAGGTCAAAGTAAGTTTCCTCCAAAAAAGGATTCCGAAAACACCCCATCTTTTCTTGATTGGACTATCCACTCCCATTTTTAATCAACGAGGTTGGTTTGCACCCCCAACCTCCCAAAACAAACTACATCTAAAATATTCCTAAAAACTCACTAAGTTTTCCTCCAAAGGAGGTGCCAAAAGAATTTTTTTAGTCTAGGTAGGATTGCAGGGATAGGCATCAAAATAACTCCCTGTTATCTGGTTCTCACATTGTCAAAACATAGAGGTTGTCAACTAGGGAACTAAAAATCCTCCAAGTCAAGTGTTCCAATCACCATAAGGCAGGGAGATACCCATGAAGGGTTGAAGGCCGAGGTTCGGTTGTTCTGTGCATCCCCCCTTGAGGCACCCACCTCTTGGACAGGATCCAGCCCGTGACCCATTTCTTAGGCCAAAAATATAAATGTCGCACTTTGACCGAGATACCTAGTGACCAAATTTAGGACATCTAGCCAGGTGGCAATTATGGGCTGCAATTGCACCTTGATTGGATTTTGTGCAGCTATTGGGAAATATCGACAGCTCTTTCGGGATATGCCCCCTTTACCCCTCATTATAACCAATTATTTCATCCTTCACTAGTTTCTCTTCCATGACTTCAGACCCCACTGTTGAGTACTCTTGGAAGGTCCAGTGCTATTTGAGAGGAAGGACGTTACGTCTTCTAGGACGCGATCATTTGCTTTCTTTTTTTTCCCCCACGCGGACAAAACCCACTTACCCACATATATGCTTCTTTATCATTTTATGTATGATGCACATTTGAGTACAGTTTGATTTGGATATATATATTGTGTAAACATTCAACGCAAAGGCTCTTGTTTCTATATTACTCTCACCACTTTTTGCACACATACACATAGCTATTCTGACATCATAGGGGAACCACAGAACCCCCGTCGTTCACGATGCTTGCTCAACCTCCCTCCTCTCTTAGAGGGAGTATCTGGTCGTGCCCGCTCATCGACACTTCCTTCACACACTCCTATGAGTGCTACTATCTTAGGATCAACTTTGCTTGGTTCTACATTATTTGGTTCAAGTTCCCAAGGTCATCCTTTCACTCGCTCTCCTTTACATGGAAGCGGGGGACCCACTTCCTCTCAAGGAGGGAGCACCAACCCACCTAGCCCCCATCAAGGGTCAGGTTCACAACACACTATGGCCGGAGCTAACCCTCCCCCCCCCACTGCAGATGCCATATTTGGCCTCTCTCAACATACCGGATCTCACCAAAATCACCAATGATCCTATATTGCATGACCCCACATGGCCTGCAATGCCAACAAAACTCCCTTCAGACATACCAAAGTTTGAAGGAAAGGCAGGTGATGACCCTTCCAACTATTTCATGACCTTTCACCTATGGTGCTCCTCCAACAGCATTATGGATGATTCCATCAGACTGCGATTATTTCAATGCACACTCACTGGCCCATCGGCTAAATGGTATGTCGAAGAAAAATCAGGGTCCCACGCAACTTTTGAGTCATTGGCCAAAGCATTCTTGACCTTCTTCCAATTACCCATCCGCCACGACAATGGTCTAGAACTACTTTCTAACTTCAAACAAACCTTAGCCACACACATCGCTGACCACATTCACGAGTGGCGTAGGCGACGTAGTTTGTGTAAAGCAGAAACCACCAAGCAACAATGTCTCGACTGGTTTCTTAGATCACTTGTCTCTCTCCTTGGAAAGGATGTAGCTTCCACCTTCCCTCAATCCGAAGAGGAAGTTATCAGTAAGGCCCAATAGTATGACCTCATTTATGCATAGTCAGGGTACTTATACATGGTACTTCCTGATCTTCCAAAACCTGTTCCATTTGGCCAAGAAAAACCTAGGATGTCTCACTCAGCAGACGGACTAATCGGTGCCACCACACACCATGGTCCACAACCCCAACCACCACCGATGTATGGAACACCTCAATACCCGCCGACATACGGGGGCACTTGTTATTACCCCCCACCCCCTTATCAACAACCATACCCTGTTGCTATTCCACCACCCATCAGTGGACCACCACCGGCACCTCCCATACATCCACCTCTTCCCACAAACAGTGGTACTCCCTCAACATCAGCTTATAGTACTAGTGAAAGAACTACGCCTTCCTATGTACCTTATGGATCGGTACCACCAAAAAATCCATACTTACCATTTCCTGGTCCTCCACAACCCATGGCTCCCCCACATCCTCATGCGGGGGTAAATTTTGTTCAACCCTCTGCTGCTCAACAATACCAAAGTTTTGAACAGTTGAATGCAACCAACCCAACTCATCCATCGAACAATGCCAAGAATAAAGGAAGGAACATGAATAAAAACAACCCAGGTCAAGGCGGGAATCAACCCCCACAGCACCAACCCACTAGGGGCAACCAGAACCAAGGGAACCAAAACCCCCAAGGGGGCAATAATAACAAATGCCAAGGGAGAAATAACGTTAAAACCATCTTCCCTTGTGCCCTTTGTGGTGAGTTCGGCCATTACACTCATCATTTCCCCCAGATCACTGATTTCAAACGGTTGAAAGATTCTGGTAGTCTTCCCCATTCTCCTGCACAAACTACCCCTCAGCGGGTGTTAGCGTCGGAAGTCACTCTTGGATTGCTTGCAGGATAAGAGCTCGACACCCATCAGTTTAATGTCACGATTTGTTTATAAAAGGATGATAAAATGGAAGTAAACTCAGAACAATATCGTTTCAACACCGAAACTAGACCAGGCATGCATGGGCGAGTGAGGTCTTAGATAAACTTCAAACAGTGAGTTGTAATAAGGGTGAGTAGGGGGAAGACTTGTGTAAGAAGAGTGCAGGAGACTGTTATAAACAACAGGTTTCTAACAGACTGTGAGAGAAAGCATCAAGAGGCAAGATCTTCTTACACCCAAATGCAGGAAACCAGAGAAAACAACAATGCAACAACAAATCATTTATCATAACATAATTGTGCTAATTCACGTGAATCATTCGTTCGTGAACCCTCTAATATAAGACGAAAACATAGATGGAGCAGGTAAACTGTTTGTCATAAAACAAGAAATCTCAAACACAGATGTATAACCTAGAGAACCAGAATGGCTATTAAAACTTTACAGTCGGGAGCTTCGCTCTACCATCAATAGATACAAAAATGGTGAAAACGCCTACATATACTCAAAACAACAACAACAACAAACACGAGACGTTGCATTGAAAGCTTTACGTCTACATGGCTTTTGACAGTCAACACCTGCAGTCTCTGAATGATCATGCAACTTATGGAAGACGCGATCGAACTCCTGACAGTTCCAGCGGCGAATTGACGTGCCTTTAATTCGTTGCCGGGTTTTCCCATTATGGCGGAGCTGATGTCTAACCACCACCAACTACCTCAATAACTTCTTTATGGGGATTGAGGACGACCCGACCAACTCAACGCTTTTGGGACGTGAAAGGCCTCCTGCGTTGCCACCTAGATTAGCTCGAACGGCCTGATGAATAGACATGGAGGCCATCGTGAAGGCTGGGGGGAATGTAATGGGATTGGCAGTGCCAAGACTACGAGGGTGGAAATGAGAGGTGATGAGGTGTGAGGGAGGTTACAGGAGAAGACACACGGCAGAAGGAAATAAATGAAGGGGGCAAGAGATTTAGATATGATGGGCACATTTTAGTAGGAGGTTGGCATGGGACAGATGGCAGGTGATGAATGGATGACGAGATGGGATCGAGACCAAACCGACCAGAAGTGGGGAGATGGACAGATGGCAGAGGATGAGGAAGGGGCTAGAGAGAGCAATCCTCATCGCACGGTCAAGTGGAGGACAGATGGCAAGATGATACGACAAGGAAGGGGGCCCCTCGTTGATTTAAAACCACGCAGCTGAGAAGGATGGGATCGCCTGAGCGCCGTTGATCCAGGCGCTATGATCTTAGCCGTCGGAGAGATACGCCCCTGATTCCGGACCCCCCCCCTCCGCTTAAAGGTAGAAAGGCGGGGGGGAAGAATTCCATGTACGTCGTTGATCTGGGCGTGTGGATGCCTGCCATCCAGATCCATTTGTTGCTTACCACATGCACATTTTGCATCCAGAACTTAGGACAAGTGGGTTTTTAACCCATTCTTTGCATTCTAACCCCCTTACAAGAAATATCGCTAACATTTGGCTCCATGGGGGATAGAGTCGTCCTTGTGATGCTCTAAGAACACTTTTTGCAGATTTTCCTTGCTGTTGGGATATGGAGTCATTTATTAAACTGAAAACAAAAACAAAAACAATATTTACAAGGCAAAAGAGCCGACTGCGGCTCACAAAAAACATTTTTTTAAGAAATGCCCATTTACTGGGCCACTAAAAAATTCTTTGCCTTCCAGATCCTGCAACCTGTAAGTGTTGTTTGAAAATACTTCAAGGATCTTGAAAGGTCCAAAAAAGTGGGCATCAAACTTACTGTGCTTGCCCCTGTCCTGCCTGGGTGTGTCCCATTTGAGTACCAGATCACCCTGCTCGAATTCTTTCTTTTTCCTCTTCTTGTCAAAATCCTGCTTGATCTTCTGTTAGTGATTATAGGCCCTGTCCATGACCTGTTCTCTGATCTACTGCACTTCCACCATCTGATGAATCCTTCTAACCACATGGTTAGGTTCTCCTTCTAAGTCTTGGAGGAAATTCGCCATAGATAAGGTGAGTTGAGTGGGGAAAACAACCTCTATTCCATAAACAAGTTGGAAAGGTGAGATGCCTAGGGATTTCTTTGTTGTTACCTGATCAGCCCAAAGAGAAAATTTGAGCTTTGAGTCCCAGGCCCTTTTATTGTCCTCCAGTAGCTTCTTGATGAGCTTGATTAGGATTTTATTGGAGGACTCTGCCAGTCCGCTTCCTTGAGGATAATAGGGAGTAGAGTGAATCAGTGAAATCTCAAACTATTCACAGAACTTGACCAGAGGCTCAGACCAAAAGGGGGAAGCATTATCAGTGACAATTCTGCCGAGACAACCAAATCTAGCTATAATATCTTCCAGGAAGCCGATAATCACTTTGTGAGAAGTGCTTCTGGTAGGGACAACTTCTATCCATTTGGTGAAATAGTCGGTTGCAGTCAGAATCCATCTGTGTTGGCCACTTGAGGGAGGATGAATTTCTCCAATGAAGGCCAATCCCCACTATTGAAAGGGCGTTGAAACCACTATAGGCTTTAATGGAAGAGACTTGAGTTGCTGCTTCCCTGAAAACTTCTGGCATTTGATGCAAGCTCTGATCTCTCTGTAAACATCAGGAAATAAGGTGGGCCAGTAATACCCAGCCCGAAGGATCTTGTGGGCTGTGGTCTTCCAAAAATTATGACCTCCGTAGAGACCGCTATGGAAATCGAACATCACCTTCTAGGCTTGATGTGGGTCCAGACACCTTAGTAATACCCGCAGAGGGTCTTTCCAATACAAGGCTTGGTCGATGAGGCAATATCTGACCGCTTTGAGCTTTAAAGCTCTGGCCTTAGTTTTTCCCAATCCATTAGGGGGATTTAATTCTTGCAGAAAATACAAGATATTCTTGTACCAGGGGCATGATGCTAGTGATAGGGTGCCTTGAAAATGCTTGTTGGACGGCTCAGCTTTCTCATTAATGAATTTAATTCCCAAGGCCTTGCAATTGGATTCAACCAGCAACTTGGCCAAACCCTGCCCCTTTATCAACTTGGTGGGCTTAATCTCCAAATCAAACTCTAGGATCTTGGCGATCCATTTACCTCTCCTCCCATCTATGTCAGGCTATATAAGAATGTCCTTCACAGAGGTTGAAGGGACATATGCAGTGATCTTTGAGTGCAAGACATAGATCCTGAAAGATTTGAGAGATTTCACCAATGCATAGGCCTGCTTTTGCATGATTTCATACCGGAGCTATGCATCTCTTAACGCCCTGCTGTAGAAGGAAATAGTTTGCTCTTTCCCTTGATCATTTTTCTGCAACAACATTGCTACTACTGTATCACAGGAAGCAAAAGAAAATATCAGAAAATCTTTGGAATAATCGGGGCTGATTAGCACAAGTGCCTCGGTCAACGCCTTCTTTATTTGGACAAAAGATTCCCTGGGTTCAGTGGTCCATTTCACTTCATTTCCCTTCCTGAGCATGGCTGTGATGTGTTTCATCAACTCAACAAAATTTGAGACAAATCTCCTCAGAAAATTTATCTTCCCCAAAAAGGCTTGAACTTCCTTCTTAGATCTGGGAAGTGACAGGGTCTGAAGTGCTTCTACCCTGCTAGGGTCAATCCTCACTCCCTCTGCTGACACTATATGGCCTAACAGCTTCCCTTCATTCATAGCAAACAAAGACTTCTTGGGATTTAGGGAAAGGCCAAACCTCCGTCACTTCAGGAAAACTTTTCTCAGGTGGCAATAGTGTTCTTTGTCAGATTTGGAGAAGACTGTTATGTCATCCAGATAGATCACCACAAACTTGTCTTTTTCCCCGATGAAGGCTATGTCCATGGCTCGCTGAAATGTTCCTCCTGCATTCATGAGTCCGAAAGGCATTTTGGCATACATGAATGTGCCCCAAGGTGTAGTGAAGGCCGGTTTTTCCCTGTCCTCAGGCATGACTGATATCTGATTGTAACCAGAAAAGACATAAAAAATGGATATTCTAGATGCGCCAGTGACCCTCTGCAATATGTGTTCCATGTTGGGTAGGGGATAATTGTCTTTCCTGGAGCTTCTATTCAGGTTCCTGAAATCAACATAGAGTCTGATTTCCCCACTTTTCTTTCTCACCAGGACCAAATTGGCTACCCACTCAGAATATCTCAAGGGGGCAATGATCTGGGCATCCAACAGCTTCTTTACCTCTTTCTCCATGACAGGTAGCAATATGGGATTTATCTGTCTCAGCTTCTACTTGAATGGATTAGCCTCCTCTTTCAGTGGGATCTTGTGCTCGATGACTGATGTGTCATATGTCTTGACGTCTTCGTAGGTCCATGCAAACACATTAGCAAACTCCTTCAGCAACTTAGTATATTTAGCCCTCTGCTCCTCGGTCAAACTCCTTGAAAGCTTGAAAAACTTGGGCTCCTTTAGTGTGTCTATGTCGCACTCAGCCGTGTCAGCATCATCACCTGAAATTATGCCCTTTACTGCCACATCATTCCCATCAAACAATATTTCTAACGGGATTAGTCCTCTCGAAATGTAATTGCTCGGTAGTTGAATGATCTGGTGATCAGGAATTTTATTTAGAAATTCCCCAGGGTGATGATCTCCTTCCATGTCAGGATCCTCATCTATGTGTAACGTAGAAAAGTCATCAATGGATTGGAGAAATTTCTCGATTTCCTGATCATCTTCAAATACCTTCCAATGTTTGACATTGTCTGGTATAGAGGGCCTATATTTTATTTCAACTTCAGGTTTAATCATAGGTGGCAGGGGAAATTCGAGCAGACTGACTGAGACAGCTAAAGAATCGGCTGAATTATTTTCTTCCCTCGGTATGAAATAAATGTTGAAAGCCAAGAAGAAGTTATCGACTAGGTCCCATACCTCATTTCTGTAATTCTTGAGCCGAGGATTTTTAGCGCGATAGGCATTTCTGAACTGTTGGATAATCAATTCAGCATCTCTGAGTATTGCTATTTCTTTAATTCCCATTTCCTTTGCAGCCCTCATACCCAGAACAAGAGCTTCATATTCTGCCACGTTGTTGGTGATTTCGAATTCTAGCTTATATGATAAAGATATGGTCTCTTGGCAGGGCGATATGAAAACCACTCCGGCACCTGCACCTATACTGGAGGAAGCTCCATCAAAGAACATCTTCCAAACAGAGGTGGTTGGAGGGGGTGTCTCCTGATTAAGAATGGGCTGCTTTCTAATATGTAAAGGAGCCTCAGGAGTTTCAGTAATCTGTAACAAACTAGACCCTAAGTCAGTGTCAAGTGCAAAGATGGGGTGATTTGTGGGGTTCACTTCATCACTGACAATATAGGCTAGTTGGGCTTCTCTATACAACCTCCTGTGTTCTCCTACAAAAAATGGAATAGTGGCACATGTGAGATTCATCTGTAACATTCCTCAAAGTCGCTTAATCCAATACCTTGACAACAACATGCCAAACTTGGGGGGAACATCAGCTACCACAATATCCATGACCATACTCTTCATGGGCAGCTGAAAAAAAGAAACTACCAGGTCCTTAATAACTCCAAGACATTGGACTCTTCTGGAGTCAAAAGAATAGAGGTCATGGTAGGCTCGGGTGACTTCTAGTCCTAACTCTTCTGTGACAGTTTTGGGCATGAGGTTGTGAGAAGCCCCTGAATCCATCAAGAAGTTATGCAACACTTTATCATGTATGTTTAGGGATGTGTAGAAAGGAGGGGATGAATCATCCCTATCTTCTACCATAGGACCTAGGACAACTACTAGCTTTTCATCTTGGAGGTTTATGGAGTCTGTGGGAAGGCATGAGGCTTCAGACTGTAAAATCTCAAAGAAGCGTTTTTTAAATTCCCCATGTTTAATTAGCTCAGTGAGGGGTACAGGGATTCTAATCTTTTGAATTTCATGTTCCAAATTGAAAGAAGATATAATATTTGGGATTTCTCTTATTACAGGAACATGATTATGGACAATGGGAGAGAGGGGTTGAGCCTTCTTACCTCTGTGAGCATCTGCTACTTGATTAGCAGGTTTCTCTGTTCTAGTGGACCGCTCAGGAACATCAGGTGTTGTTGTTCTTTTATCGGACCTCAGGTTATACCTGCCTCGACCGTCGCTAGCCTTGTCTTCTTTTCTTAACTCATTTAGCTGACTGTCCATGAGAGACTCCTCATATGTTGATTGAGTCAGATGAGGAAAAGGGGGAGTGTATTCCAAGCAGTGGACTTCAAGATCAAGCTCATATGTTCCTCCTTCTTCCTCATCAGCCACCAAATTGTTCTGAAAAGGGGCCTGAATTCTCTGGTCTTCTCTGTCTCTTCCCCTTTCTCTGTGCATAGTCGGAGGAGCAATATTATTGGGTCTTTTGAAACCTCCTTTATTTTTGGTGCTCTGAGGGCCCTTGTACATTTGCTTTCTTTCCACCTTCAATCTCTCCATCTCTTCAGATAGAAACTTCATCATCTTGGTCATTTCATCCATTTGAGGGTGGGGCAATGCTGGGCCAGAAGTTGAGGCTTCGGACTTTCCCTTTCTTCTGTCTGCATCAGCCTTGTTCCTTAGTCTGTCAGCTGCTAATATGTTGGATTCCACTTCTATGGCCGCATCTTGCATTTGAGCTAAGGAAGTGGCTCTTCTTTCTCTCAATAAAAGGCAAAAATCAGGGTCAAATGCACCAACATAGGAAATTTGGGCAGAGGCCTTTGAAGGTTTTATCTCTGCAGGAATCTTATTATAAATTTTATTGAATCTTTTGGAGAAGTCAGAGACAGACTCTCCTTCCATTTTCTTCAGAGACCCAAACTCTGTCATATAATACATGAAGTCCTTCCTATCTCTCCACTGCCTCAGGAAAACATTATCCAGGGCTTCAATGCCAGCAATGGATCCCGGGGCCAATCCTCTAAACCATTTCCTCACCTCGCCATCCAAGCTCTGGACAAAGACTCTCATCCAGACATCTCCATTTTCAATGTTTAGGTTGTCTACATAACTGTAGAAAGCAACCAAGTGCTCTTCTGCAGTTATGTCCCCTTCTCCATTGAACTTGGGAATGTATTTCAAGTAGTCTCCAGTAGGGAGGGGATTCATAGGATGGGGTAGGATTAAGGGAGGATATCTGGTAGCGACTATGGCGTCCATTCTGTTCAGAGGGGGATTAGCACCAGCCATAGGAACAAGGGGTGTGGGAGGACTGGAGGGTGGTGAGATTTGAAATGGAGAGATAGGAGTCGAGCTTACAGAGTGGAAAGGGGAATGCGGTGAATTCGGAGAACAGGCTGTTATACTCGGAGGCATAGAAAGCTCTCTTCCTCCAGCAACAGTAACAACAGGAGGAGGTGTGGTGAAACCCTGAGAAGGAGAAAATTCATAGGTACTAGGCTTGAAACAGGGTACCACCTCTGGTGAGAAAGGAGTGACAAGGACTTCTCCTACTAATCCCAGGCCAGAAGGAGAAAAACCAGGAGGAACACTCCCAAAATTTAGACTACGGGAAACCACGGCGGGAGGTAATGTAACAGGATGAAACGAGGGGGGAGGGGTTTCTACTGAAACATGAAAATCATCAAAAATACTTGTTTTAGCTGTAGAAGCACCGTATCCTGAGGGTTTACCCTTTCTGATAACCTTCTCTGGGTCTGCTTCAAATGGTGCTAACGGCAGCTGTGGATTAGACCTTGTGTGTCTACCTCTCGAAGCCACGATTAAAACAGCCGGTTTGCTCCAGTGGAGTCGTCACAATGGAGTCCCCAGGTGCACAGTAGCAATCTTCAAGTTATAATATATGATGCACCTTCAGAATCAGCTAATCTTTGTCGTTGAACCCCGGGGAAAATATTCAACTTCGTCCCCGGCAACGGTGCTAGAAATGTTAGCGTCAGAAGTCACTCCTGGATTGCTTGCAGGAGCAGAGCCCGACACCCATCAGTTTAATGTCACGATTTGTTTATAAAAGGATGATCAAATGGAAGTAAGCTCAGAACAATATCGTTTCAACACTGAAACTAGACCAGGCATGCATGGGCGAGTGAGGTCTTAGATAAACTTCAAACAGTGAGTTGTAATAAGGGTGAGTAGGGGGAAGACTTGTGTAAGAAGAGTGTAGGATAATGTTATAAACAATAGGTTTCTAATAGACTGTGAGAGAAAGCATCAAGAGGCAAGATATTCTTACACCCAAATGCAGGAAACCAGAGAAAACAACCATGCAACAACAAATCATTTATCATAACATAACTGTGCTAATTCACGCGAATCATTCGTTCGTGAACCCTCTGATATAAGACGAAAACATAGATGGAGCAGGAAAACTGTTTGTCATAAAACAAGAAATCTCAAACATAGATGTATAACCCAAAGAACCAGAATGGCTGTTAAAACTTTACAGTCGGGAGCTTCGCTCTACCATCGATAGATACAAAATGGTGAAAACACCTACATATACTCAAAACAACAACAACAACAAAACCGAGACATTGCATTGAAAGATTTGCGTCTGCATGGATTCTAACAGTCAACACCTGCAGTCTCTAAATGATCGTGCAACTTATGGCAGACGCGATCGAACTCTTGATAGTTCCAGCGGTGAATCGACGTGCCTTTAATTCGTTGTCGAGTTTTCCCATTATGGTGGAGCTGATGTATAACCACCACCAACTACCTCAATAACTGCTTTATGGGGATTGAGGACGACCCGACCAACTCAGCGCTTTTGGGACGTGGAAGGCCTCCTGCGCTGCCACCTGGATTAGCTCGAACGACCTGATAAATAGACGTGGAGGTCATCGTGAAGGCTGGGGGGAACTTAATGGGATTGGTGGTGCCGATACTACGAGGGTGGAAATGAGAGGTGATGAGGTGTGAGGGAGGTTACAGGAGAAGACACACGGTGGAAGGAAATAAATGAAGGGGGTAGGAGATTTAGATATGATGGGCACATTTTAGTAGGAGGTTGGCATGGGACACATGGCAGGTGATGAATGGATGACGAGATGGGATCGGGACCACACAGACCAGAAGTGGGGAGATGGATAGATGGCGGAGGATGAGGAAGGGGCTAGAGAGAGAGATCCTCATCGCACGGTCAGGTGGAGGACAGATGGCAAGATGATACGACAAGGAAGGGGGCCCCTCGTTGATTTAAAACCGTGCAGCTGAGAAGGATGGGATCGCCTAAGCGTTGTTGATCCGGGATCTATGATCTTAGCCGTCGGAGAGATACGCCCCTGATTCCGGACCCCCCCCCGCTCCGCTTAAAGGTAGAAAGGCGGGGGGGAGGGGGGTCCGAAATCGCCTTGCGCACCATTGATCTGGGCGTTTTGATCTTGACCATTGAAGAGGTGCGCCCCAGATTCCAGACCCCCCCCTCCGCTTAAAGGTAGAGAGGCGGGGGGGGAATTCCATGTACACCGTTGATCTGGGCGCGCGGATGCCTTCCATCCAGATCCGTTTGCTGCTTAACACGGGCACGTTTTGCGTCCGGAACTTAGGACAAGTGGGTTTTTAACCCATTCTTTGCATTCTAACCCCCTTACAGGAAATATCGCTAACAACAAGCACCACAACAATACGTGCAACAACCCCCTCCCGTCGTGCTGCAAAATCCTATTCCACATCAAGGTGTGATAAAATCCCAACAGGACACACAACATCCCCCACCTCAGGTGGGCCAATACCACAACCCCAACAATCCAGTAGAGCGTACAATTCTCCTCACCAGTGAGGAATAAATCCTTCTGCAAACCCGTAATCGTCAGTATCATACCCCCGCTGAGTCTACTCCCATCTCTCCAGAGACAAACCCTACACCGACGGGACCCCCGTTGGTGATCCCTCGCCCTTCCGCTGAACCACCACTACGCATCCCTCGCATCCCCTTGTGCAGGAATGTCCACAACCCACAGGCTAGGGAAGCTCATAAATATAGTTTGGTAGACGACTTAGCGTAATCCTCGGCTGCCATGTCAGTCTTGGAAGTCCTCCAGACTTGTCCTATGCAGCGGAAATCACTACTTTCCGCATTGGGGGCAATCAACCCGACAGATACCCGACTCATCAGTTTTGATATTGATAGCGGATAACCTCGTCTTCCCGCCTTGATCTCTTTTCAAATACCAGTGAAAATACGGAACATCACTGTTCATCGGTGTATCATCGATGAAGGTGCATCTATGTGCATCATGTCCAAAAAAGTATGGAAGAAACTCAGTTCCCTGGAACTCATACCCTCAGCCATCACATTACGAGATTATGACAGACGACCATCCTCTCCTGAAGGTCTATTCCAAAATGTCCCCGTTGAACTCGGGGGAAAGACTATTCTCATTGATATCGAGGTTATCAACGCCCCACTTGATTATAATATCTTGTTCAGTCGTAGCTACATGTACGCTATGAAGGCAGTGGCATCTTCCGTCTTTCGAACA
>JZKD02S2345085.1:259330-282359 GCA_000966675.3 Picea glauca
GGAAAGTGGGCAAAGTGACCTAGAAGATGTTTTTAAGGAAGCTACTTGGAGAGTATAAATAAGAGGCAAGGCTCTCTCATTTAAGAAAAAATTGAGAATATTGAATACATATAGGAGTTTGAGGTAACCAAAGGATATATAAGTTGAATTTATGAGGAAAATGAATAATAGAAGGCTGAAATTCAAGGAAGGATAAATTCTTTTGATGATGCTTTCTAAGGTATGTTTTTTTCAGGCCATCTCACCATTTTCACAATAATTTTTCTTCTAGAATGATTCTGACCATGAAATTTCTATTCCATTGAGAAAACATATCCAAGTATCAACGTTAAAAATTTCAAATTTTGGGTCATTGTATTTTTGGAGATACACTCCGTGGAAAATAGGGTTTGTGGCTAGTCTTGAAACTAGTCAAAAACAGGTGTTTTGGGTAAAAGCGTCATATCTTGTTTATAACATATCCAAATTCAGTAAGACAAAAATTTTTGGTTAGATTACAGTCTGTAGTATGCATTGTAACAGTTTCATATGAATTCAACAAATATTCCGTGCGAGGCACACTCTACAAGGTATCTCTCTAGAATAATCCATAATTCAACAAGGTGTGCCATTTTTGCCATAACGTCTTTTTTGAGAGGTTCCAAGTAGTTAAACCTGGAGGGATTGCATAAAACACACCGAATAATATTGTGTATTAGTTTCAAATATTTATTCATTACAGGTACAAAGTTATGATTATTTCAAGTTAGGGTTGTTGACTAATCCAAAACTAGTCTTGTGAGACTAAATAAACGTTTGATGAAAATGCTAGTCTCTTGTTGTTAAAGTTAAGGAAGGTTTGGAGGTATGTGATCATATACACCAGTTCTATTACAGAGTTACAAAATCATATTTGGATGATGAAATTGATGAGGGATTTTGGTTGAGGTACAAGTTGGGTACAGAGTTGAGACAAGTAGTTGATGAGTTGGCACATACATACGGTGTATAGTTGATGATGTTGGTACATATTGATGAGTCATAGTTGATGAGTACTTGAAACATGATTGGTACATACTTGGTACATGTTTGGTTGCACTTGTTTATGGTACAGGTTTATTATAAATTGTTTGGTAGAGGTTGGTGCATGGTTGATGCACTTGTTTATAGTACAGGTTGATTACAGGTTGAGGTACAGGTTGATGCATGGTTCATGTTTATTGGTACATGTTTACATCGGTATATCTCATAGTGATAGTGTGATAGTGGTTCCATCATTCTACTTCTACTTTAGGGAGGTGTTGACAAGCAAAATTGATCGCTCGTCAACTGGAAGAGTGAATCCGGTCCGGGGTTGTCTAATTAACCCAAGCCGTTTGGATTAATTCACCCTAACGAGTTTAATGGATTTGTTGGCCAATATAAAGTCCTAAAGAAAGCGAAAAATAACTAAAAGAAATACAATAACTTACTAAATAATAATCACGGAAATATATATGTACATCTAAATAAATATACATACAGCTCATCTAAATAATATTTATATAATAGTTCTATTTATCATATATACAATCTATACAAATCACGAGTTTTAATATGAACTCATAAAAATCGAATGTAAAACGGTTCTTTAAATGACAGTAATAAAGAAAGAGAAAATACTATTTGTTTTTGGTTTATTTTCTCATTTGTATGCATTCACAAGATTAAACATTAAACTAATTAATTAAACAAAAATATATAGACAGCAAAAAATTATACTATATATAAAAACTTATATAATAAGCAAGAAAATGAAATAAAAGAACAAACTAACCTATTACTGCATCCAATGTCTGTACAATAGAGAATATCCAGCCACCTTATCCGAGAGGTAAACCTGCAACGAATCTTAAGATTGCTCCGAATAAATGCGAAACAATATGCTGGAAACTAAGTTTTGAAAACATAACATATAATGGAGACAGTCACAGTGATCTTATGATTTCCAAGTAACTACAGTGAGATAAATCTTCTTGTAAGAACTTGTATTTAAACATTCAACAGAAAATTAGAGATAAATCTCATAATTCGAATTGAATCGATGATAACCCTATATTGTATCTAAAACATGACATATGGACAGCATGTAAAAATGAATTATCTCAACTCATAATAAATCATGAGGACAAAATCTATCACCATCTATTATCACATCGAAATAAACAAAACTTAAACTAAAACATCATACACAAAAACTAAAGCTGTAATATGCATTTTGTTCCATTCAAGTCTGTGTGTAATTGTCCATAGTTCATCCCCAGGCCAAGATGCCTCTGTTTACAAAAATGATAGTTTTATAAAGGCCTCAGGAAAGATAACTATTTGTGTTCCTGAGATCAAATATTTGTTTCAAAAATAAAGGGGGATGCAACCACCCTGATCCTAATAAATCCTCAAAACTAATAACAGTTCATTTCTGTTCATTCAAAATACATCATAAATATGACTGGAAGGTCTCAAGAGTGCCTCAAATCAATTTTGAAATCATGGATCCCTGAATATCCTGAAATAAAAGGAAAATAGAAATATTTCAGATATATTTTCTGTCATTAATTTACACAGTTCGAATTAACATAACTGGCTATAGAATCTTGCGATTCTGTAGCTAGTTATTTTAGTAAATGAAATCTCATTTTATTTAATGAATAAAACAAACTAATTTAATAATGAAATATAGTTTACTCAACAAACCAAATAATCTAAATTAAGAATGAAAACGAAGATGTTATTACTTTAATAGATCATACCTCTAACTATGAAATCAAATCGTATCATGAAACCTTGGAATTTACAATGGCTGTAGCAGCCTCCACGTTTTTAAATATTACATTGCCTGTAGGTTTATTTGAATTTTTTGACAGTCATTAGGATGTATAACTTGTTCACGGGCCTTCTCTATAACCTTTTGATTGAGAAAGGGTTTGTTGTAGGAGGCTGAGGTACATGCCTGAGTAGGTGAGAAGGGCACTGTAGTAAGGTTTGTAACAGAATAAACAAAAAAAATGCTCATCTTACCTGAAAAAAAAATTCTGAGAAATTTACCTCCAAAGGTCGAGGCATATCTCTGCAATGGTACATTTTTTGGTGAAACATCCCTTGATGAAGATAAAACGGCTCATTTTGGTTCTAGGTTTTAAAGGGTTTGTTGTAATTCGCAGCGGTTTTCTCAGAATCTCTCCCGCAAAATCGTGTCTCTAGCAAGCCAAAAAAATGAGATTAAACTCTGCTAACAAAAGTGTAAAACTTTAGGACTTGCAGGGAGTCTTATAGCTTGACTCAAGAAATCCTTGGTAACCTCCAGTTGCACATCACCAACCTTCACTCTACAACCATCAAAGGAGAAAGCGAATTCTTGGGCAACCTGTAAATTGAAACCCTGAAACTTCCTAATGAAAACGAGCCAGCCACCTCTCTCCAAATCTTCTCTGGAATCTTCATATAAAAGCAGAGTTTGAATGCCATTTGTTTCAACTCTCACAATAGGAGCCATTATGGATGAGAGGGTAATGAATCAGACACAACACACACACAGGGTTTGCAAGACAGTCTAGAGCCATAACCCGAGCCCGTGAAATTTCAACAGTGAGAAGTGCATGAACATAAACTCCAACGATTAGATAGGTGTTTTAATTGAAATGCACGCGAGGAGGGTTTGCAAATCCCAAGGAAAGTCTTGGGAATGATGTTTGCCTGCAAATCATAACGCCACATTTGCATCTAGTATGATTCTAGGACCAAAGCATTAAAATGAAAAATGAGTGTGCGCATCGTGGGTTCTATCCCAAGGTTTGGGTGAGTCGAAAATCCATGACCTAGCAAAAGAAATATAAAGCCAAGAACCAAACAAAACCATACCAAAAATCAAAATGTGGGGGTTCTTTGATTCATGTAACCATCAATATCTAAGCATGTTTGATGTTGAAAGGATCGAACCAAAGAGAGTAACTCTTCATGGCAAGGAACCAACTTAATTAATAAACTGTATGAACAACTTGCCTTTGACGACATTTTAGAACAGAAAGGTAACACAGTCGAAAATTTATTCATGCTTCGTATTCATGCTTCCAGTCATGAACGAAGCATAAAAGATAATAATAGGAAAAAGAGACAACTTACAAATGTTGTTTCAAAAAAAAATGCGTCATGAAGAGTAATAAAAACAAATGACTCCGGTTAGGCAGCTATGTAGATCAATTTATTGATATAAAAAGTCAAAAACATGTTAAGCTGCCAACAATGGCGACATGCTGGGAGAAGCAGTTATCTCTTTAATACGAACTAGTTCAGGTTAGAGAATTCTGATAGACTTCAAATCAAAGAACAACTGCAAGATTATTTGAACATCTTTAAAAAGAACCAGACATGACCCAGTTTCAGATACCTTCTATTTAAAACAATGAAAATTGGTGACAAGCTTAACAAAAGAAAGCCACGATGTTAAAGTTAAAATATTCAATACTCTTGACAGGGAAACTTTTGCCAGCACGCATCCATAGCCTCGACAAGGATGTCAATTAACCCACTCTGATGTCTGTATCCTACCCAAGAAATTTCAAATCAGAACGAAGGATGCTTATGGCCAACACAAGGTTTATACCTGAGAATTTTCTTTTACCTGACATCGCTTCACTGCTAGCAGGCCTGTTCAGTACCTCAGCGAAGTTATCTTAGTGTCGTGCAGGCATTTTCCCACTGCCAGCAGACCTGTTCAGTGTCCCAACAGGTTTACAAACACTTCCCACAGCTCTATGAGAATTTATTCACATTCTGATATAGTTTTAAAGATATTAAATAGAGCAGGGTGGCGCTGAAAATTCCATTTTTTTAACTCAACTTAATATTTCCACAGGCCTTTAAATTTTTCTAGCAAACCTTCATCAAGATCTAAAAAATAGTTCATTGATAGAACAAATTTTCAAGGATAGGGAGACATCATTGAGTTGATTTCTTAAAGAGCAGGGACAGTGTAAAGATATTCGTGAATACTTTCAAGTGCAGATTGAAACCAAGGAATCGACTTTCAGACAAATGACACCTTTAACCAGTCTACAATTTCAGAGAAGGACAACAATAGATAGTTCAACAACCTTTGACAGATATTTTCGAGATGAAGCATTTTGTTTCTCTTTATCTGAGCTAGACTGTAATACAAGAATGTTTGACTCAAAAGGACCGGTGAACTAAAAATGAAAACAAAACAAAACAACAAAGAAAAATTGGAAAGCAAAGAAATCCAAACAACAAAATATATACAAAAGGTGTATCTGTAAACATCATGCGAAAAATCCCTTGGGAGACTGAAAGAAAATAGAAAAATCCTATTTGATGTGAAAGCAGTCCTACTCGTGGTACCTTGGGTTAGGGTTGAATTTACGATTCAGATTTATTTATTTCTTTACTTTCCATTTAAATTTTTCATAATAATATTGCAGCTTTGAAAAGAAATATTCAACGAAAAGAAGAGAAAAAAAGATTATGTGGACTTCCCTGACAATAATCATGGTATGGTTCTCGTGGTGCGCCCACTTGCGTTCATGAATGCATTATTAAAAAGAGAAATAATGAGGAATAAAACTGAAAGAAAACCTATTCCTAAACCTACCCTAACTACTAAACAAATTAGAATACTACGTGAAGTCATGCTTCCAATGTAGCCATCGGAGTAACTCCAATCCTGCAATGGGAACAAAATCAAACATTACTAACAAGAATGGTAATATATCAAAAAATGACATAAATATATCACACTTACCTTCATAATCATTATTTAGAAACAAAGTAAGCATGATCTTATCATTCCCTTGAAAATTCTTGATGTATGAATCCTCCAGCCATTGTGAAATCTTGTCGTGATAAGGGTCATGATGGCATGGACGAGTGTAAGTAAGTTTGAAAAACATGTCAAGATTATGAGGAAATGAAATAACCATCAGCCAAGGCTGAAGTGCCCCATTCTCCTGACAATTCTCTAAGTGTTTATTAATTTATTCACATGGAGGATCTAAAAGGAATATGTCACGCCTACTTCCAAGATACTTAGGTAAAAACAAAGCAAGCAAAACTTTATCTTTATTATGAAATTTTTTTATATACGAATATTCAATCCATCCTAAGATCCTGTCACAAAAATGAGGATGCAAACCATGACTTTGATGAAACGAATATATCAATGGGAATCTCATCATAAGAGGATTCGTGACATCCATTAGATCATTGGTTTGAATACTTCCTTTGATGAGATTGATCATTTCAAAATGTGAAGCATAAAAATTAAGATTCGAGCTAATCAAAGAATGAATATGAAACGTAGAATGTTTGATCTCCATAAGATATAGTGCATTGTCTTTTTCAACAATAAATTGTGTGAAATCATCTCACAACATGTCCTTTTCCCATGTGAGTGATGAAAGTGAACAAGCGTCGAATCCAATTTTATCAATGTTATGTGTGGAATTAATTTCATCAAATCTTGGCATATCGAAAGGATTTGATTGTGCCGGAAAAGAATATGAAGTTGTAGGTAAGGTATCAAGTCCACCAGAGTCTAGGAAGAGATCAATATATAAAGAATAAAAGGAATCATAAATAAGAACCTGAAAAGAATCTCTTGAACTATGATATTTAACAATAGTATTCTCAAGACATTTCTCTTCACTTTCTTTAAAACTCTCACTCTGTTTTGGTGATAAATTCTTCAACATGATATGATCATCTAGATTTTCCTTCTGTACGATAGATAATTCAAAAATTTTATGGAAAACATCTGATCTTTCATGTTGATATGGTATGATTTGTACATGAGGGTTTAAGGTTACTTCTTCCAATTGCAGATCTACATCTCTAATCAGTTTCATTGGGATGTTAGAATGCTTAAGATAATTTTCATCACCTAAGTATTCTTCAATAACCAAATTCAAATATTGATTAGAGCAAGAGTTATAAGAATGATGATATTCACCTTGACCAAGAATCGAATCTTCTTCCATGATGGTGGAAGACTGAAAATATAATGATTCAGAGGAAAAACCGGTTTGGTTGTCGGTAAGAACCTAGTCAATAGATTCTACCTCCCTTGCTTGTTCAAAATTTTTAGATGGATTCCTCTCACTGTGTGAACTAAGTTCTTCTCGCAATTGAGTGATAAGATTTGCAACTGGTTCTTCATTCGTGATTGAATATGACTGGATGGAAGGGACGCAAGCATCATAGTGGAGATTTAACACAAACGACATGTCACCGAGATTAAATTTAGAGAGGATATGATAGATTCTTATCGAAAAGTCTTCTGAAGATGAATCACCATTGATTAGCGAAGTATGAAATTCTTCACATAATTGATCGAAATCATAAATTTCAAAAGCATCTAGAAATTCATCTACAAATTGAAACCAATAAAAAATGTGACATGCTGGAAAGGATTCAAACCAATGTTTAATCCGACCTCTAAAAGTAAAAGTGAACAATCTGCATAAAACTTTTAAATCTGAGATGTCATGTTTGATGCATTTGCATCAAAACTTGTTAAGGTGGTCTTTAGCAGATGTATTGCCTCCACCATCAAAGGTGAGTTTGGACAAGCGAGAAATTGTCTTGTTGGGAACATCAGGTAATGAGAAGTGGAAAGCATGTTCCAACACAATGATTTGGGGAGCCATGGGGAAATTGAATACATTTAAAATAAAGGCTCCTACAAGGCTAGCTTGTCAGTCGGCCCTCCTTCTAGCGCCATTTGTTGATGGGCGAAATTGACCGCTCGTCAACTGGAAGAGTGAATCCGGTCTGGGGTTGTCTAATTAACCCAAGCCGTTTGGATTAATTCACTCTGACGGGTTTAATGGCTCCGTTGGCCAATCTTAATTCCTAAAGAAAGCGAAAAATAACTAAAAGAAATACAATAACTTACTAAATAATAACCACTAAAATATATATGTACATCTAAATAAATATCCATACAGTTTATCTAAATAATATTTATATAATAGTTCTATTTATCATATATGCAATCTGTACAAATCACGAGTTTTAATCTAAACTCATAAAAATCGAATGTAAAACGGTTCTTTAAATGACAGTAATAAAGAAAGCAAAAATACTATTTGTTTTTGGTTTATTTTCTCATTTGTATGCATTCACAAGATTAAACATTAAACTAATTAATTAAACAGAAATATATAGACAGCGAAAAAGCCCCTGGATGGGGTGCTAGACGAAGACAGTTGGCGGAGGCAGGAGTATGGAGGGTGCCAACGGGGCACGGAGCCACGTGATGGGCCCGTGCCTCAGTCCGCCACCCTCCGAGAATATTAATGGAGCTCTTATGGTGATGCGAGAGCGTGTTTATTGGCCTTGTTCTCTGCACTTTGTTATGGATTGGGCGATTTCATCCGTTATTTTGTTATGGTATCTCTCCTCATGCTGGTGGATCACAGAGCCTCCTCCCCTGCATCCATGGTTGGCGTATAATTGGCCCCTGGAGGCACCCCACTGCGACCTCTACTACGCCTTCTGTTGCATAAACACCATGCCTAAGCATAGGAAGTGTCTAAGAGGAAAATCAAAGAGGGGTTCCCCCTGGCGACCTCAGCGACCCTCCTTCTTTGCGCATGACAGGTCTTCCCCTGCACCTTCCTCTCGCCTCCAGGAGGCGTAGCCCAGCCATATTTCGCCGCTTTCTCCAACTGTAAGCTTGAACCCGCTGGATTTGATCCCCCGGTCGCCTTGTCCTTCGTTGCGCTTACTTTTTGCTCCCTCTAGAACTGAAATGCATCCCAATCAGAGCTCGACCTTCCCCAGTACTTTAGGCAACGACCCGCCATCTCGGAGGAGCGCTGCTGGAAGCGCTAGAACCCCGTCCATTGATGCCACCACGGCCAAGCAGGTTAAGGATAAACTGGGCATTCTCTATGGCCTGGTTTTTGAGCTGCGCCAGGGCGTCGAGGACTTGCAATTTCGTTTACAGCTGTCAAATGATAAAGTCACGCTCTTCCTCCAGCTTCTCTCCTCGCTACATGAAACCTTCCTCCCAACTCCGGTCGATACAGGCAATGTCGAGGGTGAAGCAGCGGAGAAAGCGATTCCAACACCGGCACAGGAAGAAGCCACCACTACAGGCGATGTGGTCATGCAGGGTGTAGCAAAACCGCTTCCGGAGGTCACTGCGAAGCACGACAGGGCAGACGAGAAGAAGGAAGCGGTCAAAATGCACTGGGGCGACGGGACGACAGTCATAGAGGAGGCACCCTGGACAGGCGACCTCAACGCCACCTGGCCAGGTTACTCGCCAAGTGTTTAGTTCATGTCTGTTTAGAAGTCTTCTTATTGACTGTTGCTTTAGATGGGGCTCCACCTTGTTTCTAGACATTAAACTTTATGGTTTTTTGCTATGATCTGGATGACTAAGCTGATGACTGGGCTAGTTTCCCCTCTGTTGGGTTAGCCCAGAACTTTCAGTAGACCAATCACTATGTTCTGTAACTCTTTTTTTGCTCTAGCAAGCTCCTAATATAATATACTTCTTACTTACAAAAAAAAAAATATAGACAATGAAAAAGTATACTATATATAAAAAATTCTATAATAAGAAAGAAAATGAAATAAAAGAACAAACTAACCTATTACTGCATCCAATGTATGTACAATAGAGAATATCCAGCCACCTTATCCGAGAGGTAAACCTGCAACGAATCTTAAGATTGCTCCGAATAAATGTGAAATAATATGCTGGAAACTGAGTTTTGATAACAGAACGTATAATGGAGACAGTCACAGTGATCTTATGATTTCTAAGTAACTACAGTGAGATAAATCTTCTTGTAAGAACTTGTATTTAAACATTCAACAGAAAATTAGAGATAAATATCATAATTTGAATTGAATCGATGATCACCCTATATTGTATCTGAAACATGACATATGGACAACATGTAAAAATGAATTATCTCAACTCATAATAAATCATGAGGACAAAAGCTATCACCTTCTATTATCACATCGAAATAAACAAAACTTAAACTAAAACATCATACACAAAAGCTAAAGTTGTAATATGCATTCTGTTCCATTAAAGTCTGTGTGTAATTGTCCATATTTCAGCCCTAGGCCAAGATGCCTCTGTTTACAAAAATGATAGGTTTATAAAGGCCTCAGGAAAGATAAATGTTTATGTTCCTGAGATCAAATATTTGTTTCAAAAATAAAGGGGAATGCAACCACCCTGATCCTAACAAATCCTCAAAACTAATAACAGTTCATTTCTGTTCATTCAAAATACATCATAAATATCACTGGAAGGTCTCAAGAGTGCCTCAAATCAATTTTGAAATCATGGATCCCTGAATATCCTGAAAGAAAAGGAAAATAGAAAGATTTCAGATATATTTTCTGTCCTTAATTTACACAATTCGAATTAACATAACTGGCTATAGAATCTTGCGATTATGTAGCTAGTTATTTTAGTAAATAAAATATCATTTTATTTAATGAATAAAACAAACTAATTTAATAATGAAATATAGTTTATTCAAAAAACTAAATAATCTAACTTAAGAATGAAAACAAACATGCTATTAATTTAAGAGATCATACCTCTAACCATGAAATCAAATCGTATCATGAAACCTTGGAATTTACAATGGCTATAGCAGCCTTGACGTTTTTAAATATTACATTGCCTCTATGTTTATTTGAATTTTTTGACAGTCATTAGGATGTATAACTTGTTCATGGGCCTGCTCTATAAACTTTTGATTGAGAAAGGGATTGTTGTAGGAGGCTGAGGCACAAGCCTGAGTAGGTGAGAAGGGCACTGTAGCAAGGTCTGTAATAGAATAAACAAAAAAAACGTTCATCTTACCCGAAACAAAAATTCTGAGAAATTTACCTCGAAAGGTCGAGGCATATCTCTACAATGGTCCATTTTTTGGAGAAACGACTGTTGATGAAGATAAAATGACTCATTTCAGTTCTGGGTTTTAAAGGTTTTGTTCTAATTCGCAACGGTTTGCTCAGAATCTCTCCTGCAAAATCGTGTCTCTAGGAAACAAAAAAAAACGAAATTAAACTCTGTTAACAAAAGTGTAAAACTTCAGGACTTGCAGGAAGTCCTGTAGCTTGACTCAATAAATCCTTGGTAATCTCCAGTTTCACATCACCAACCTTCGCTCTACAACCATCAAAAGAGAAAGCGAATTCTTGGGCAACCTGTAAATTGAAACCCTAAAACTTCCTAATGAAAACGAGCCAGCCACCTCTCTCCAAATCTTCTCCAGCATCGTCATATAAGAGCAGAGTTTGAATGTCGTTTGGTTCAACTCTCACAATAGGAGCCATTATGGATGAGAGGGTAACGAATTAGACACAACACACAGAGAGGGTTTGCATGACAGTCCAGAGCCATAACCCGAGCCCGTGAAATTTCAACAGTGAGCAGTGAATGAACATAAACACCAACGATTAGATGGGTGTTTTAATTGAAATGCACATGAAGAGGGTTTGCAAAGCCCAAGGCCAGTCTTGGGAACAATTTTTTCCTGCAAATCGTAACACCAAATTTGCATCTAGTACAAGTCTAGGACCAAAGCATTAAAATGAAAAAAGAGTGCGCCCATCGTGGGTTCTATCACAAGGTTTGGGTGAGTTGAAAATCCATGACTTATTAGAAGAAATATAAAGCCAAGAACCAAACAAAACCATACCAAAAATCAAAATGTGGGGGTCCTTTGATTCATGTAACCATCAATCTCTAAGCATGTTTGATGTTGAAAGGATCGAAACAAAGAGAGTAACTCTTCATGGCAAGGAACCAACTTAATTAATAAACTGTATGAACAACTTGCCTTTGATGACATTTTAGAACAGAAAGGTAACACAGTCACAAATTTATTCATGATTCGTATTCATGCTTTTCTAGTCATGAACGAAGCATAAAAGATAATAATAGGAAAAAGCGACAACTTACAACTGTTGTTTCGAAAAAAAAAAACGCGTAATGAAGTGTAATAAAAACAAATGACTCCAGTTAGGCAGCTATGTAGATCAATTTATTGATATAAAAGGTCAAAAACATGTCAAGTTGTCAACAGGAGGTTGGACAGGGCAAGGAAAGGTGGTTGTAGCCACCTTTCGGTTGTAACCGGAGAACATAGGGGGTTGTAGCCAGAGAATTGGGGAGTTGGATATTCCCTCGAGTTGTAACCTGAGAAACTAGGGGGTTGGAGCCTCCTTCCAGTTGGAGCTAGAAAACAAAGGAAACTGGTGTTTCCAATGAATGTAATTCTTCAAGACATATAAGATAAAACGTTTTGTGGTTTTCTTTTGATTTGGGTTTCCATGTAAAACACTGGTGTAATCTGTATGTGTGTGATTGTTCATTTATTATTGCTCATTATTGGATAATAATTCTACTTTTATATAAAACTTGGATTATTTGGAGAAAAATGATTATAATTATGCTATTACTGATTCACACCCCCCCCCTCTCAGTAATCCAACAGGTACTAATTCAATATTGAATCATTCAGAGTCTATAATTTGGCCATCCAATGAACCTATGGAGTCCCTTGTTTCTATTCTAGACAAATGATCAGGTCCTATGTTCATTCCATCTTGATTGTGTTGGATATTAATTCCTAGAATAATAAAAACCATCAACATATCCATCCCTCCAACACAAAGTTTTTCACCAAATACTTAAGAGCTTAATGGTCTATGAAGAATTTAAATTTCCCTCCTAAAAGTTAGTGCCAAAACTTCTATACCGAATACACCATTTATATTCCTTCTCACTTTGTAGTGGTATAGTTATGCTATTCCTTCAATACTTTCCCACTGGAAAAATAGATATGGAAATACAAATTTCCTTCTCCAAGTTGTGCCAATATGGCTCCTAGAAAAATTCCAAATCCATCAACATGTACATGGAATTCAATACTTTAATTTAGAAAAACCAGGATGTGCACACTTACCAATTTTTCTTTGAGAAGATTGAACGAATTTTGGCATTTCATAGTCCAAGTGAAATTTTTTATCTTCTTCATCAATCATTCCATGGGGAAAGTGATGGAAGTGTAACGCTTTAAGAATCTTCTATAATACCCAGTGTGGGCTATGGTAGACCATAGGATGTGGACATTGGTTGAAGATTCTAGGTGGACAATTATGGCTATTTTGGCTGGATCAACTAGTACAACATATCTAGAGATAATGTGACCCAAAAATATACCAAAAGGAGTGAAGAAGAGGCATTTATTAAAGTTAAAGGAGATCTACAATTGTGGTTAAATATAACAATGGTGTGCAATTCCTTCCATGCTCAACATGGATTTGACACGTGGCATGCATTTCTTCAAGTTAAGGGAGATACTTTGAACATCAGTCGAAACATTACAATGTGGTCGTTCAATAGGTTGTATATGGTCTAGTCATCTAAGTACACTTATAGAAATTTATGTATATAATCTCTAAATGCAGTGACCACTATCATGGAAAATGTTACTAGCACATTATTCAATATGAACAACATCATTTTGTAGGTGTAGCTGCACCATTCTTAGAAAAATTGGTCTTATTTTTGTCCTCCTTAGCAATTCCTACCTGATGGTGTTCCAAGAAGACATCAATGAAATATTAAGTCTCTTTTCATGCTACCTTGTCTAGCACTTCATCATTTAAAGGGGTAGGGAATGGACCATGAACAAAATAATCATTCAACCCTTTGAATTCGAAACATACTCTGATACCACCCATATTCAAATTCTTCTACTAGGAAAATTAATATTGTTGTTAGCATTTTTTCAATCTCCTCTTTCACTTTCTCCTTGATATGGGGATTAAATCTATAGGGTCTCCTATTGATAGGATTGGAAAGTAGTTTCATATCTATCCTTATTTTTCCCAATTCCCATTTAATCCCCTTCATCTCAATAAACATTTGTGGGAATAAATTATCATATTCTCTAAATAATTCCACAACCTTAGATACTATCGCATCGTTCCAGTAGTCCCCAATGGATTCCAGCCTAGGTCAGCCCTCTATGCTAATATTCAACTTTTTTTACCTTCATGGTTTGTGAGTATATCTCCCTTCTAGATGGTATGTTTTATATTTCACTATCTTTTTCCTTTTGTGATTATTGTTTCATTTCATATGTTGTAATATTAGATATATAACAGAGAAATTAATTATTGCATGAAATAAATAATAACTTTTCATTCTAAATGCTTTTTTTTGGCAGAACAAGGATCTTCCAAAAGATCTATATGATCCTCATCAAATATATCTAGATCATGTTGCATCTAATGTTGAAATGGAAGATGATGCTCATGATGACACATATACAGATGACAACGAGGTCCATGCCGATGAAAATGATGATCATCATGAATCATCATGATCACGATGGTGATGATGAGGAGGAGGAAATTGTTGGTAGCAACCAGTGACATTGATTATCATAAAGACTCCATCATGGATCATTTTTGATATATTGTTATAATGCCTATTTTCATGGTTAGTATTATATGTATCGTTTTCATGGCCCCCAGTACCATATTATTGAGTTGTATCATTTTGACATGTATCATTTTGACTTATATCATTTGGACATGGCATATCATATTGAATTGTATCATTTTGTCTTACATAAATTATCATTTTTATTTATATCATATGTACATGATGTATCATTTTAATAAACACCTCCATTTTTGTGAATACCTCTCTATATATTTGTCTTTGATGTTATTTTTCTATAAGATAAACAATTTAGTTGTTGACGAAATTACAGACATAGATAGAGTCAGCTATGTAGATTCCAAATATATAGTTTTCTTTTTTTTTAAATTAATATTTTTAATCTATTTTTGTCTTCACATATATCAAAATACCAGAGAATACATGCCTCTCTTATTTCTTCTATAAAAAAAAATCGGATTAACATTTTCTCGAATGAGTTATATGTTACATTAGAGGAGACCAATATATACGATATTAGAAAAGAAGAAATTATTTTGATCATGTTAAGACCCTCTTAACCTGCACGAACACACGTTGTAATTTCAATGATATATTGACTTTGATAAGTTAAAAAAATATATAAAATTAATATTATAAATTTACAAAAACTACAACACACTAGAACAACAGGTTCTCTACAAGTATACAATTTTTTGGAACAAAATTCCATTGTTAAGGTACTCAACACTTGCACAAACAAAAACATATACCGTATATTTTGTTGGAAAAATAACATATCATTATTAGAAAAAATCAAATTTGACATATTTATTCACAATTTCTATGAATAAAAGTCGTATATTCAGAAATATTATTCAATTTCTACATTTTATCTTCTTACACCATATTCAAATTCATTGTAAAGGTACCATGAATAATCCCTCCATGTTAACAAATCGTTCTTTTTCCAAGTTTTCATTGCCACTAATGTGTAATGAGAGACCATCATTAGATTGTACTCACCCTAATATTTATAAATTACTTGTATTTTTATAATGATAATATTTACAAATTATTGAAATTATTTGGGAAAAACATCATTATATAAAAATATATAATTTGTAATGTCAATATTTTAATAAAATTTATCATTAAAAAATAATAGAGATTTTTTTTTAATAGTTAACTTCTATTTGGGTTGATCATGAAAGATTGCAATCCCAACACACTAACAACTTAACCAACTTCAATTCCCTAACTTCAAAGCCGCTAACCCATAATGACACATAAATTGGAACATCCAGAACATTATATGGAAATATAATTTGGTGCCACACTAGTATACTTACATCTACATCCTATTTAGCTATGATGTTAACCATCTAGCCAATCCAAGTTGAATTGTTATTCTACCACATCAATTATAATATCTATAATTGCAAAGCTCTTGACATGCATCCATTGTTGTTGAATCTTCTCATCGTAGACTACATGCTTTAAAGATATTAGTCCTCCAATTGATTTAGGCATCTTCCTTAACTTAGAACACTCTCATGTCAAATTCCTTGAGTTTCCTTAGATGTCCTAATTCCTCAAGAAGTTATTTTAAGCACTCACATAGTGAAATTTCAAGATATTATGGCTTTCCAAGTTTTCCAATAGACACTAGAGGCTCTTTCAAACTTAGACATGCAGATGATATTAACACTCTTAAAGAGTTAAGCTTCCCCAAGACATCATGTAACTTTTGAAAGAGATGAAAATTAGTGATAGACCACTTTTGAATACAATTCATGTCACTTATTTCAAGGGGAATCTGCTTCAAATCACAACATTGGTCCAAGTTAAAATCTAACATTTTGGGAAGCTTTAGGCTCATCCAAGTGTTCTTGAACCTCAACATATGTCCAAGCCCTATACATAAGCTCAAAGATATATTAACTAAGTTTTGTAAGACATTGTTATTCTTTTGAAGTGGGTGCACAATCAACCTATCCAAGTGGATGCTCTCAATATGAGTGAGTTAAGATAAGGCTACTAGATCATTCACCTTAGCTCTCTTAGACCCATAATTAAATTATATGAGAATTGTTTTTAGGTTCCCATGGTGTGATTTCTCAGAGTTGTTTTCTAGATTATCCATAGTGTAATAAAAGAATAAAACCAAAGCCTCTACATGATGAAAGTTCATCTCACACAACTGATTCTCTTCCATGGCACCTACATATGTAAACCACAGATGAAAAGTTTAATTAGAACATTATAAGTTATTAGACGCTCTATGAAATCATTACATATAATATCCAAGACATTTCATATCAACGACCAACAACTAAGAATTGGTATATTACCAATTAATGTAGATTACATAGTGATAGCCTATTGAGTGTAAGATAAGATTCACATGTGTCATGCACACACAATCTTGAGAATAAGATTAATTTTATAGGAGAATGAAGATGGTTAATATGGAAAATGTTCAACAAAAATAAATGATTTCCTGTGAAGTTGATTAATTATTTCTCATTACTAGAAAACATTGAGAAAATAAGAAAAATTTCATGGATACATTAATAACTAGTTCATATGTAATTTAGAGAAAATAACGAATTTGGATATTGATGCTAAAATAAATAGCAAAACAATTAAGAGAGTTTTGAGATTAGATAATGCAATTTCAAAGGAACTGCTCCAAGATAACAATGTGGTGATCAAAAGCCCCATAGTTTTTCCTTGAAAAGGTTCTTTTCCTTTTAAGTTTGATCTATGACCTATACCCTATTGATTAAAATTATTGGCTAGAATGAAACATAAGGATTTGATAATAGAAGAAGTTATTCCCAATTCAATACTTTTGACTGGACAATGTTTTGAAGAAAATGTGTGTACACGTTGAGTAAGATACTAAAATCACCCACCTGTGTAAGTTCAAAGTTTCTACGCGAATCATTTTCTTATCATCCATAATATTATGTAGTTCAAAATATTTCTCTATCTGGTCCACCCAGGTAAAGACCTAGATGTTCCATCAAACTTCTTTAATTCAATCTTGGAAATGTTGAATTCAAGACTCCCACCATAATTAACTCTACTATTAGAGTTAAATCCACTTGACAATTATTTTTTATCGGGACATTGTTCAACATGAATACTATCTTTATTTTCATGAGTCCCTTGCATTTTGACATCTCCTTTAGGGAGTCTCTCATCTAAAGCATGAAAGATTGTAGAATAAATGGAATTTTGCAATTCCTTATTGGAATTTTGTGTTTCTTCTTTAATTACTTCCATCTTCTTTTTTATGTCATTCTTATTTTCATCAATCTTCTTATCCATCTTATTTTTCATTTCATCTATATTTATTTTCATCTCTTCCTTATTTTCAGTGAACTTATTTTCCATGTGTTCCCTATTTTTCAGTGATCTCCTTGTCCATTTGGTGATAAATCTTTTGGATTTCATCTTGAGTCATGGTTGAGCTCTTAGGAGGTTTTTTTGGTGAAGTAAAATTTGGAGGAGCCTTTGGAGCCATGTGAGAAAATAATAGTTCTCCTATTTTTCCTCTTTATCACAAATATTGAATCACCAAAAAATAGATCTTCCAATAAAAAATTATGCCAATTGTAAGTTGTGTACCTTTCAAACCCTTAATTTGGAGTTTGTCCTCCCGATCGACCTTCCTTCTTCAATGTATTTATAACATTTCAGACCATTTGAGTCTAAAATTTAGGCCTATAGTAATCCAATATGTCTTATTTGCAATTCCATAGTTTTGACCAAAATTTGATGTTCCAAGTGAAAGTTATGGTAACTTTCCCAAACCTTGTTAATTTTTGGATAGTTCTAAAGAGAGAACTTATATAAAATGCCACACGTCCAATATTTAATACATAATTCTAAAAATGTTACCATAAATAATATGTACTGTCCTATTTCTAATGCAACTGGTCACACTAAATTTGGATCTTCTCGAAAGAATATATGATTGTTTTACCTAAAACACATGTTTGAGACTAGAAATAGAAAGAGTAAAAAACCCTATCTTCCATAGGGTATATCTCTGAATGTATAACGAACCAGAAGATGAAATTTGGACCACAAGTACCATGATATGTCTTCTAAATAATCTCCAAGTTTCGGTGTCTGAATCAACCCATATGAAAAAAAATAAAAATCATATTGAAAATCCCAAGATGGCTCATTTAAAACTGAATTTGGGATGAGTCAAAAACCCTATATTCCATGGGTTGTATCTCTGAAATTATAATGACCCAGAAACTGGAATTTGTACCACAGATACCTTGATATGTCTTCTAAATAACCTCCAAGTTTAGTTATCTAAATCAACCCAGAAATAATAATAATAATAATTATAGTGAAAATGGTAATATGACTTGTTTAGATAATAAAAACCCTAGGATCGTTGCTCTGATACCAAATGTTATGATCCAATGCCTTAAAATGATAAAAATTCAATGATTATGGTCCACTTAGAGGGGAAAATCTCCTTTTACAATATATTCAATTATGAATACACTATCAGATGAGATAAGACGATCCTAACACTAAGTCTCATTGTTATATATATATAGGAGAGAAAGGGTACAATTATAATGAAAGGGTGAGATGAAGGGTTCTAGACAACATAAAAATATAATACTAGAAATGTAGTAATTTAGTAGATAGGGATAAAGAAGGAGTTTTATACATAACATGGGGATTTGTCTAGGGCTTAACAATTGGTTGCAAAAGGGTTCTCTTAGAAAGAGGGCATTGATTATGAGGAGATATTTTCTCCTACAACAAATATGAGCATCATTCGTCTTGTTCTAACCATGATAACATAGAATGACTAGAAGGTCCATCAGATGGTTGTGAAGAGTACCTTCCTTAATGGATATTTGGAGGAACATGAATACATGTATCAACAATAGGGTTTTCAGGTTTCAAGGAAGGAGCATCTAGTCTACAAACTAAAGAAGCCTCTATATGGTTTGAAACAAGCACCTAGGGCATGGTTCATCAAGATTGATACATATTTTGATGAATAGGGGTTCCGACGGAGTCCTTCATATTCCAACATGTATGTCAAAAGAATTGGTAATGATGCCATCTTTCTAGTCATATATGTAGATGATATCGTTATTACAGGTAGTGAGGCAAGTGCAATAACACAGATTAAGTTCAATATGAGAAAATCTCTTGACATGAAAAATGTAGTCCTTCTACATTATTGTTTGGGTGTAAAAGTTCAGAAAACATGTAGCAACATTTTTGTTTCAGAAAAAAAAAATTATGAGAGTTTGTTGTACAAGTTTAGAATGACAGATTGAAAAATATCATTTACACCTATGGAGAAACGGTTGAAACTTTCGGCCAAAACTGACTCTAAGGGAGTTAAAGAGTCAATATATATGAAACTAGTGGGTAGCTAGATATATCTTGCAACCACTAGACCTAATTTGAGTTTCATTGTAAGCTTCATTTCCAGATTCATGACAATGCCAAAGGTATTGGACAACAATGAAGCGGGTGTTAATATATTTGAAAGGGAAACTTGACCTTGACATTTTGTACAATAGAAGCAAAGACCCTAGGCTATGTGGGTATACAGATTCAGATTGGGCAGGTTCTATTGATGATAGAAAATCCACTTCTGGATATGTTTTCAGCCTTGGCAGAGGTGTAGTTACATGGACCAACAAGAAGCAGCTTGTGGTAGCCCCTTCATTAACAGAAGCAGAATATCGAAGAGCAATGACAGGAGCATGCGAGGCAGTTTGGATCAGGAGGATGATTTTAGATATGTAGATGCAACAAACAAATCCAATACCCCTATTATGTGACAACCACGGGGTGATGAAACTTGCCAAGAAACTAGTCTTCCACTTGTGTACCAAACATGTTGGGGTACATTTCCACTTCATCAAACAACTTATAGAAGATGGGTCTATCGAGCTCCAATATTGTCCTATAGAGAATCAAACTGCAGACATTCTCACCAAGGCTTTACGTCCTGAAAAATATGTAAAATTCTGAGATAAACCTTTGTAGTTAGTAGATTAACCATAAAAAGAGGGTGTTAAAATAAATGTTATTTATAATATTCAAGTAGATATTACACTTAGACATTAATAATATCAATTTAACTTTAGGTTACTTTATGCTTTTGTTCTTCACCATGCCCACTCATCCACTAGCAAGGATGTTGATTGGATCCTATTGGATGTTTGTTGTGCTTCTTAATTCATACACACGTTGTCGGTTCGAAGGTGTTCTATCAAAGCGTTTATCACTGAGTCTGTTCCTAGTAAGTATTGCCCTCGTACGTTGACTGGACGAATTACGTTTAATAGGCTAGATGCATTTATGGTAATTACATATATAATCTAATAATAACATTAAGGAGAATTGAGTGTCTTGTCTAGCTATGCCTTCAACCTTTGATAATGCCGCCGGTAATTAGCTATGCTTTCAACCTTTGATTGATGCGATAAAAGATGTTGTAGCGAGCAAGCGCGAAGCCCTTTCCCTCGAGAATATATATGCCCCTATCCAGCAAGAAGTAAGACGATGCCACATGCATGCCATCCCTAAAGAGAATAAGTAAGACGGGCATCCATGCATGCCATCCAACAATTGGTAATGGGGAGCAAGGGGCTATCTATGGTTCGATCAAGCAATAAGTGCCCTTAGTGTAAATAGTGCAAATTTTTATAATGTGAATGAAACAAAAGACAATTTTCAATTGAACCAAAATTGTTAAATATAAATAGAAAAAAACTTTCGTTCACATTATAATTTTGATTAATATTAAATTAATCTAAAAAAAATTCTTGAACCCTTGTTAACTAAAAATTGATTTTTTAATTAAAAAATTTATTATAAAACTTGTGAATTGAAACTTTATGGAGTAACTAATTGACTATCCATTAGTATGGAGCAAGGGCTGATAAAAAAACCCGCACAAAAAAAACTTTATAATTTATAGTAACCCCGCACAAAAAAAACTTTATAATTTATAGTAATAATCATTTAGAATGTGGGCCATATCTTCTAATAAATGATAAAGGTTTAAAAACTAAGTGAGAGTGATGAGGTCCACCTCCACAAACATAAAGCAACCTCAAAATTGATGACAATTTGAAGGTAATTCGAAGGGCGGCTTCTCAAAGGAGATACAGTGGGAATCTTTTTCCGAATTTCTAAGAGCTGAGATTAACAATTAAGTTGGTTTGTAGGTGTAACGGGGAATCTTTTACGAATTGCTAGACTTGAGATCCATTATTAGGTGTGGCAACGTTCTTCATTCGAAGGCAGGCTGGCAGTCGAGGGACAGAGGGTGGAAGTCCGAGAGGAGAGGAGTTTGAGATTGTAATTCTGCGGGGCCAGCCTGTAAAAGTAATATGGCTGCCGGTCATCACTTTCGGAGAAAGCTCTAATGCCTAGTATTCCTCTAAGTTATAATGATACTGTCAAACATCAGGTGTTTCTGCCACGTAATTTTTAGTAACTGCAGTGGTGTGGTCAGAGCTGTGGGCCTGAATCCGGCCAGATTCTCCGGGGTAGATTGAGTTTGGTATGGGATAGATTTTCAAGGTAGCTTGAATTTGGTATAGGTAAAAATTTCATACATTTCAAATCTTATCATTAGGGTTTTGTTTCATTTTAAATCAATTTAGAATCTAAAATCAATAAAAATTTCAAAACTACATCTGCTAAATCAATGAGAAATTCAAAAAATTTCAAAACTACATCTTCTAAATCAATCAGAAATTCAAAAAATTTCAAAACTACATCTTCTAAATCAATCAGAAATTCAAAACTGTATCGCCAAAAAGCTTGCCAGAAAATTAACTCGAGAGAAGATTGCTCCCGAGTTATTAGGCCAAGAATTAAGTGTGAAAATTTCTCCGCTGAGACATCGTCAGTCTTCAAGGCAGACGAAAGATCAGGGTATATACAAAATTATATTATTATTTATTTTCACCCGTTTCTATTGTTTATCACCGACTCCATTTGATTTTTCAGGTGGGTGCAGATAGAAAAACGCTTCGCAGGAATGACAGATATTGATTTTAAGAATTACCGGCACAGCTGCCTGAAGAAATTGCTAGTCGCAGCCACCTAGGAAGTATGTGCAGCTGCAAATTCACCATCTCCTACCATGATTCTTCATTCGATTTCCATCGATGGCCGCGACATCGGTCGAGCTCTTGATATTTATTTGTTTAGGACCGATTAACTCTGGCACAGGACGCTCTTAAGAGCCAATTCTAACTCCTAATAGGGCACAGGACATACGCCGCTGGGAAATCGATACAAAGCGTAACAGCAGAAGCTACGAAGTGGAGAAAATTTCCCCCAAATTGTGATCAATCTACAAATAGGGCGGCGTTTTTGTTTTAAATTTTGCTAAGAGCTCTTACAACTGTTTCCCCCTTCCAAACCGTCGAACCCTCGTCATTCGATCGATCACCAGTTCGAATCCTGTCCGCAGTCCAACCTTTTGCAGAAAGACCATCCAAGAAATTAATTGGCGTCGCCATCGCAGAA
>JZKD02S2345085.1:344212-364309 GCA_000966675.3 Picea glauca
CAGAACTTTTGAGCTATTCTGCATATTTTTCTTTTGAATATCCTTTCTTAGTGTGACAATCTCTGCTTCTAGGTTTCCAATGATCTCGTCCTTTCCTTCTAGTTGTTCTTTGAGTACTTCTTCAATTCTTTTATCTTCTTCTATTTGAACCTTCAATTTTGTAATCATCGACGCAATAAATATTTCTGGGCTCTCTGAATGCGGCGTCCCCGATCAGTTATCAACTCAAGTAATGTTTTCAAGACACCCACCGAACGAGACTTGCTATGGGATGAAAGATTGCAAAGATAGTCGATACGAAGCTAGGACGAGTACAATTGTTCATGAAATACTCGATCAAAGCTTGGACTATCTTGTAACTACTAAAATCTAGTTTGGTGAAGTTTCGAATGCATGCAGTCGATATCAGAGGAGTATACATAGCCCTAATGGAACAACGTAGAGTCCCATGGGCTTAAACCTGCGAAAATCTGTTGGCATGAGTATGAAAGAAGTCACTCTTTTCAAGAAATATCCTAGATGGACTGTCAAAGAAACTATTGGATGACCACGCCACGTGGAAAATTTTGTATGGTCCAAACTGTATTTAGCCTTTAATTTTAGTTGAATTTTAGATTATAAATAAAGACATCAACCGATTAGTCAAGGGTCGATGGTTGTTGTAATAACTATTTCTTTTTTGGTTTGTTGATAATTATTTTGAGACTGCTATGAATTGAGAAGTCCTTCTGGACCAAAGACAAGCTATTTTCATCAGATGTATGTGATTGGAGTTGGAGAAGAATTACTTCCTATCCTGTTCCAAGAATTATGCAGTAAATGAGTAAGAGCAATCGATTATGTTGTCAAGTTATCTGGTGCAATGTTTTGATGTTTTTTTCTTTAATGATGAAGATAAATCGTTGTGTTGTTATGTAATGAATGTTATGGTAGATGAATTATTTTGCTTGCCATGATCTTGGTTACATATGTGTTTTTCTTTCTGTTAGTTACATTCTCAGGCAGTAATTGGATGCTCATTTGGTTAATGTATTATTACTAGGCCCTTTGGTATAGAATTACTATCTGCATGTTTGAGCAGCGGGTTATCCCAAGCTCAGCCTCTTCCCAGTAGTTGAAATTCAATCCTGTTACTTGTCAAGTTGGCTTATGCTAGCTTGCATCTCTCAAACCAGCCCCACTCAAGAGAAAATACATAAAATAACGGTCCTAACTAAAGGGAGAACCTTCACAAGAAAACACAAAGCCCATCGATAAATTGGTCAGATCACAAGATCTGGAGAACCATTCCATCTCAAACACTGCAGAGTCTAATTGGGCCTCGGTGGTGGGTTTTCTTCCTGCTGTTGAATCAAAGGGATTTAAGACCCATCAACAGAACTGGTGCTAGAAGGAGGGCCTGAGAATGAATGGTTGAATATATAACTTATATAACTTTTCAAACAACCTATAGATTCGTAACGGTCCACATGCATGGCTAGTCATCCAAAAGACAACCCATGCTTAGTGAGTACTCCTGAAGGGGGCAACTCACCCAAGTCCGAGGAAGAACCTTTTCACCCTAAAATACCCTATGCCCTCCCTCACGAGGAAGTGAATCAATTTAGGAGAATCACCAGATCCTATGCTCGAAAAATCGGCATGTTGTCCTTAACTCCCATCCTCCTTCAAAGAAAACAACAAAGCAAACAGGTGGTTATCACTCCAGACGAATTTTTCGTACACTCCGTCGAAGAATTAATAGATTTCGCGATCACAAAAATCCAAGAACCTCTTGATCTCATACCCGAGATGTCAGTCGGCGACATCCTCGAGCCTGACGACTTTTCGGAAGAAGAAGAGCTTGACTTCGACTCTGAAGAAATGGAAGGGAACAACGGTCGTGAGGAGGAAAGAGAAGTTCCACTTCAAGACAACCAGCCTTGGTTGGTCGGAGACGCTGTGGCCATCCCTGGACAAGTACACAATCTTCCCCGACACCCGAAAAAGCTGCTCCCCAAGTATGACCTTGAAACGTCAAGATTTCCTGAAGATCATATCAAGAAATTCATACTTGCGATCAAACTTATGAACGTTCAACATGAAGATGTAGTATGTATACTTTTCCCCTACATGTTTGAAAACTCTGCTTCCACGTGGTATTTTAATTTGTCGGTAGGATCTATAACTAGCTGAACTAAATTCCAAAAGGATTTTCTAGACAAATTTGCAGAAGAAACTACTACAGGATCCCTAATGGTTGAGTTGTTCGCAGCCACCATGACCCCAAAAGAAAGGGTCAAGGATTTCAATCAAACATTCACGACCATCTTAAACAATTTCCAGCCCGCGGAGAAACCCACTCAAGAATTGCAGATTGAGGTTTATGCCAACGCGCTTCTGGCTTCTATTTTCATGTTCATTAAAAGAGCTGCCAAGCAAACCCTCGCGGAGAATTTTGAAGAGGCCAAGATGATATAATTTTAGATGAAAATATGTAAAGAAGGCCAAGCCTCTCTAGTAAGAAAATAAATTCAACCCCCTCCTAGGAGAGGACTCCTTTTGACTAGACCGTCGGGGAAGCCACCTGAACAAACTCCTGATAAAGGCAATGGAGATATAGAAGATCTACAACGCAAGGTAAAGAAACTATCAAATGAGATTATAGACATGAAAAGAAGCGTGGGGGAAGGAAACCAAAGCCAAAGAGCCTATAAGCCTTTCTTTAAAAGAAACCAACCTTTCAAAGCAATTGAGCCTCCCCCAGCCAACCTAAACATTGACCTAGGGAATGTTGCCTCTGATTCTTTCTACACCTATCACCAAGAGAACCACTCTGAAAGAGAATTCCCTCAATGGGTCCACACCATGAATTTAATGGCCAATCGTTTTCTGGATGAAGTCTCACTGACCGAACAATCAAGCAGTTCGGCCATGAATATTGTTGATCAAGAAGAAGCTAACCCACCATGAGACACAACCATGTTGATATGGTATCGCGACATGATCGCGTCTTCAGATGATCTGTTTGAGTCTCAAGAACAACCTAGGAAAGTTTCGGTAGCACCGACGCGTAGTAGAGGTCAACCTGGCTCAAAAAATACCGACATCACTCGGGCCCCACAAAGTAAGTTAACTCTCGATCATCCGAAAATACCTTTCTCTCCCAGTGAAAAACCCATAAGCATCCATACCAAGGAATTTCCCAAGCTGGATTACAACGTAGTCAAAGATTTGAAAAATCTGAAGGCTAATATATCGGTTATGGATATATGTAGGATTCCTCAACAGAAAGACTTTATGTTGCAAGCTATGAGTTCGATAGAAGACCCGACTACAGGCAACGGCCAGAAGAAGGATCTGTCCTCGACAGATTTGGCAAGAAATCCAACCATAAATACCTACTCATAAGGTAGGAAGGAGAATCCTTTTGTACCACCTTTCCTTTTAACGTTCGAAGTTTTTAATAGGAATCTTCACAATTGCTTGGTAGATTCTGGGGTGTCCTCTAATGTAATGCCCTTGGCCGTTTGTAATAAAATGGGTGTTGTCCCTCTCAAAAGTGATAAGCATGTCATACAACTGGACATAACCCAAGTCAAAGTTATGGCAGAACTCAAATATGTAATGATCAGGATTGCAACACCTCCTAATTTCGTGCAAATAATTAACATCATTGTAGCAGATATCCCATAGGCATATGGACTACTGCTAAGTCGTGACTGGTCCAAAAAGATGAATGGATATTTTAGTATGGACTGGGCACACCTTTGGTTGCCACTAAATGGATACAAGATCATGATCATAATCGACAGAGAAAGATATCTAGAGCATACTATCATCGACCTAGAAACACCGAACGAACCCACGTCTACCGATTTCCCGACATTGGGCAATTACTCTTGTGATTCCCACTTCGAGGGATTTTCTCCTCTAGTGTTCATTGTTCCTCTTACCCAAAACTTTGAAATAGTCTTTCAAGAGGAATCGTCAACGCCGATAAAGAACGCACTTTTTTGCCAAAATCCAGTGATTGAGCTTACGGGATGAGAGATCGGTAAGCAAGAAATCGGTATAGAATGAAGAAAGGGCGATTACCTTCAATAGATTTGGACCCTCTGCTTTGATGGATCTAAATCACAAGAAGGGCCAAGGGCAGGGTGTATCCTTATCAATCCTAAAGGACGAAATTAATTCCTATCCTGTAGGCTAGAATTCGAATGTACCAACAACACTGTTGAGTATGGAGCTCTAGTGCAAGGATTAAAGAAAGCCATAGATCTCAGTGTCAAGGAATTGAAGGTTTTCAGGGATTCTGAGATCATTTTTAGACAAGTGAGGAATATTGTTCATTGTAATTCGCCTCATCTTAAGAACTACCAGCAGGAGGTGAATAGGCTAATAGAGCGCTTTGACACTTTCAATATAACTGCAATCCCTAGAGAAAAGAACGTTCTTGTCGACTACTTGGCCACAACTGCCTCCTGACTGTCGCCTTTAGAAGATTATGAAGCCTCCCAATTCACTGTGGAGCTGCTCTACAAACCGTCGGTGTCAAACAATATTTCCAATTGGAAAGTCTTTGAAGGTGACGAGAAAATCATAAACTTCTTAACCAACCAAGACAATTTCAAATACCTAGCCATAGATGATGAAGAATTCCAAGAGCAAACAATTGAAACTAATCCCCAAACAGGACAAGATGTTGGAAAGTTGAAATCTCACACAATCCCAAAGGGGATATCTAATCTAGAGAGTCTATTTGATCTTAAGGATCGTTTTAAAGGACCCAAAAACGCGAAGACTGGTAGCTCTTGCCCCCTCCATGAAACTGTGAATCTTGGGACCCTAGAGAATCCGAAGAATGTTAATATCGACAAAAATATGTTTAAGGAAGAGAGGAAAGCCTACCTCAAATTATTCAGACAATACAAAGACATCTTCACATGGTCCTACAAGGATTTGAAAATGTACGATACTCGCTTTATTCAACACACCATCCCGTTGAAACCCGAAACGAAAACTTTCCAGAAAAATATCCGAAAGTATCACCCATCCCTAGGGCCTCTCATGTATCAATAATTAAGGAAGGTTCTAGACGCGAGGATAATTTTTCAGGTCAGATATTCTACCTGGGTGGAAAATCTCGTTCCAGTAAGGAATAAGTCGGGTGAAATTTGACTATGTGTAGATTTTCGGAACCTCAATAGAGCTTCAAAAAAGGACAATTATCCGATCCCGCCAATGGAGAAACTCCTACAGAATGTGTCAGGCTCGAATATTTTTTCCTTACTAGACGGTTTCTCAAGCTACAACCAAGTGTTGGTTTCAGAGGAAGACCGTTTAAAGACCACCTTCCAAACCAAATGGGGAACCTTCGCTTATAAACGCATGCCTTTTAGGTTAATCAATGCAGGAGAAACCTTCCAAAGGGCCATGGATGTGGCTTTTCAAGGGATTATCAATAGGTGCATGGTAGTATATTTAGATGACGTAACAGTGTATTCGAAGAACAGGGAAGAACACATCCAACACTTAACTCAGATTTTCGAAAGGTGTTGAAAATACGGTATATCGCTAAATCCTAAGAAAATCATCTTCGGTGTCGAGGAAGGTAAGTTGTTAGGTCATATTATATCCCAAGTAGGTATCCACATAGATCCAGAATGAATTAAGGCCATAACTCAACTCCCGCTACCCCATAACAATAAAACCATGCAGTCCGTTTTCGGGCAAATCAACTTTGTAAGGAAATTCACCCCCGATTTTGCCAAAATTATCAAACCCTTACAAAAGATGATTCGCAAGGATGTCGATTTAAAGTGGGATGATGAGCGAAAATATTCTTTCAACAATATCAAAGCTTCCATATCCTAGGCTCCGGTGTTGCGAAGTCTCGATTTTAATAGAGACTTTTCCCTTTATACTTTCACCTCTGACCAATCGCTAGCAGCGGTCTTGACCCAGAAATATGATGATAACAATGAAGCCCCAGTGTCCTTTATGATTACTAATCTTCAAGTATCCAATCTTAATTATCTTTCCATAGATAAACAGGCCTACGCGGTCTATAAGGAAATAAAGCATTTCAGGTCCTACATTCTCAAAAATCACACTAAGGTGATTGTGCTGCACCCTGCGGTCCGATCCCTATTTACCCAACAAGAAATGGGGGAAAGAAGGGGGAACTGGATGGAAGTAGTCCCAGAATTTGATCTAGATATAAAATCTGCCAAGCTAGTAATTGGACAAGGTCTGTGTAAGCTCGCAACCAAAGCCCAAAATCAAGAAAATGAAGATTTCGGGTGGGAAAACGAAATGGTACTATGGTGCAATGAAGTAGCATACATCTCCCCAAGACAAGACTCCCGGTACAAGGATTTGACTTATCTTCTGCATCATGGGGTTTGTCCCGAGAACCTCGGCCCTAAGGAATAGAGAGCCCTAAGATTGAAATCTGCACAATATCGTCTTATAAATTCGATACTCTTATGGATCAACTACGATGGGGTATCATTGAGATGTCTTGAACGAGAAGATGCAGACAAGGTATTGACGGTCCCGCTGGAGGACACTTTGTAGGAAACACTACCGCCCATAAGATTCTGAGAGCGGGCTATTACTAGCCCACCTTCTTTAAAGATGCTCACACTCATGCTACGAACTGTAAGACTTGTCAATTAAGTGTCGGAAAGGAGAAAAGGGAAGCAATCCCACTTCAACCTATGACTGTCTCCAGGCCTTTTGAGTAGTGGGGGTTGGATATCATAGGAGAAATTACTCCTAGTTCTTCAAAACTCCACAAGTACATTCTTATTGCTACCAACTATTTCACCAGATGGGTAGAGGCCATTCCTCTAACTCATGTAAACGAGAAGGTAGTAATCCAATTTATAGAACAACAACTAATCACAAGGTTTGGCGTCCCCTCTATTCTGGTCTTTGATAATGCATCCTACTTTTCTTCTACCCTTTTGACTGAGTTTTCTCTGGATAAAGAAATTATAATCAAGTACTCTGCAAATTACTACCTGCGGGGAAACTATGCGGCAGAATCAACTAATAAAAAACTGGTAAGGATACTAAAAAAATATAGTTACAGATAAGCATAGAAATTGGCATAATCAACTTCATAATGCCCTATGGGCCGATAGGGTCACACACAAAGAAGCCATAGGAAATTCACCATACTTCTTAGTCTACGGGAAAGAATCTATCCTTCTGAACGAGATCTATCTGCCATCTCTTCAATTGGCCCAAGATTCCCAAGAAGAACCATCGTTGGCCATGCAACAAAGAATCGACACTCTGCTCATGTTGGAGGAAGAGAGAGAAAAGGCTAAGTCAAAATTCTTGGCTCACCAACAGATAGTGAAACGATGGTTTGATAAGCATAAGGATAAAGAAAAGATCTTCGAGGTAGGAGACTTAGTGCTTAAGTGGGACAAAGCAAACGAACCTAAGTGAAAACACTCTAAGTTTCAAAGCCTATGGCTTGGACCCTTCCAAGTATCTGAGAGAATCAAGGAAGGTACCTATCGATTGCAAAACCTCAGGGGGAAACTTGACGCCCTCCCAGTAAATGGCCAAGCCCTAAAATGATACTTTCATTGAAAACATAATAATAATAATAATAATAATAATTATAAATATATTGTAATATATGTAGATATGAATAAATTGTGTGCGGGAAACAAAGAGGAATTAGAGATTTTGCATTCGCCCAGTGAATCGCCATTTGTTGAGCACTCAACACACCCTAAAAAATCTATGAACATTTTATTTTTTGGGTACCACTCAATCTTCTTCGTCTACTGTCTGCACGAATCGAAAACCTAGAGTTTCCCAAATTCACTTGAGAAATTTGGCATCGGCGAAAGATAAAGGTGGTGAAAATCATTTGGAAAGTCAAAGTAGCTGAGTACCGACCTTCATCAGCGTCAGTCTATGAAAGCGTTTCTTTCCCACGAACAACCTCGGGAAGGATTTCGCCGAAGGCCGATCCATTCGGTTTCGGCAGAAAAAAGGTAATAGCAAGAACCATGCCAAAGTAAGGAGAAACATTGCTGACCTCCGACCCTGATATACTTTAGGCGTCAAAAACATTATAATGTGTTAACCCGCGAAAAAAAAAAATTACCTTTTCCTAATACCACCCGATGTCGGCACCCGTAGTATCTAGTTTCACTATTTTCGATGCAAGCAAGGTCCCAAGTAAGATCCTTATTTATCAGTGAATACCTTTTATAGTTGATTGTTTCTAATGATCTGGGGTCAATAACGCCACGTAAGCATCAATTGATACTAGAATTTTTACAAAAAGGAAACATATAAACAAACCCACAGTGCCACAGTAATGACTACAAGATCTAATAATTTGTGCAATCTAATGATTTATGTTGAGAAAACACAGTTAATTTTCCCATTTTCATCCATAAGAAAGCATAATACATTCAAAATATTCCCGATACTTAGTATTAAAGGGGTCCCTCCAAGTCCGTGTCACATACCACCAAGCCACGTCAACACCACGACCAACCGGCTCGGTGGCAGTAAAAGGATGATTTTCTTTACAACGGAAGAGAAAAAGGGGATTTTTTCCAAGCGTCACCCAGGAGAAGTGCAAGGCACAAGATCGTCCACTATACCTTTCTCTGAGTTACTACTTACGCCTTTCACTGTGTTCTTCTCTCCCGCAATCCTTTGCGCCTCGCACAACTGCACAATTGTATCTTGTGCTTCCCGAAGTCGCCTCTGCAGCCAAATTGTGCTTCCTACGCAACCCGATGACGACGGTATCTCCTGATATTTCGCCACTAACTGACACTACAGCTCTTTGTTCTCTTTGTAGAGTTCGACTATCATCAGTTTAGCCCGTTCTAACTACTAAGAAGAACTCTCGTCAGGAGAACCCGATGCTCATTCACCTCCTTTTCCCCTCCGACCTTCCCTACCGGTAGTCCCAACTGGCACCAACCAGTGGGTAAACCTCATGGGCTCCTGAACAACTGAACGTATGCCTAGCTCAGCTAGGAGGCGGTCCTCCTCCCCCTTTTTCGTACCCTTTTTGGGCCTCCCTCTTCCCTGTGGTTTAGGCTCCTGAGGAAACACGGTTCCCATCATACCTTTGTTAGATGTATCCATTTTCACCCCGAGCTTCGTAGGAGATGCTGACATTGTCTCCATGCCAAGACCTGCACCCCTTATTGGACTTTCAAGAACATGGGAGGCTAACAAAAAAGAATCCCAGGCACGTTGGGGATCGGACCTTGCACTCCGAGTACTCAGCAGACCCTGCCCCCTGTTGAAAGAGGATCCCATTATGCAACAACGTGACAACTCGGGCGTCCTCAGAGGACGAGGAACATCTATACAGGACTTCACCAAGACAAATTCACCATACCATAACTCAAGAGAATGTAAGCTCGACATGAGCGTAATTTTTCCCTAGAACTCCCCGAATTTATAGAAAAGCAGAGGAACGAAACAGAGCATGCCAATAAGACACTCACGCCCCGCGACATGGTGATTAAAGACTCGACGCACCATAACTGTTCGGCGGATGCAATCTAGAGCAAGTAAACGTCGTCGAATAGAGTTACAGGTAATGTCTGGTACGATCCTACTGACCTTGCTCCGGAGCTCCGTTATTCGACTAATTATGTTTTACACGCTTGATAATACGAATTCTGGAAGCATTTAACAGATTTCCTTTTATGGTGTTCGATCCTTTAGGAAGTATACACATGCACGTTCGCCTTCGACGTTTCTTTTGGGCACCAAAGGTCGAATAATTAATATGACTATTTAAAACGTTCATGATGTTGTACCTGATTTTCCATCCCATGATGCGCTGACATAATTCCTTTTAACCAAATTAGCGACGGCTTCGACCAGGTCATCACAAGTCATTCAAAGGAGCGACTAAGATCAAGTAAGAATTAAAAGACTAAAACTAGCGGGCTACACAGGTACGTATTAGTCTTTTCAATATATTTACGTCTTATCACAAATTACTTTGAAATCGTTAAACTTCGTCTTCTTAATTGCAGGAAAGAAACCTCCATGATTACCGAACAAAGTTCATCCTATGATTTCGTCGAAGGATTAAAAAAGAACACCGAAGATGAATCATTGGCATAATAAATGTTTATTCGCTCTCCGAGTGCAGCGTCCCCGATCAGTTATCGACTCAAGTAACGTGTTCAAGACACCCATCGAACGAGACTTGCTGTGGGCTGAAAGATATGCAAAGATAGTCGATACGAAGCTAGGACGAGTACAACTGTTCGTGAAATACCCTATCAAAGATCAAACTATGTTGTAACTACTTGATCTAGATGGATATCGATGGCCACCCACCTTTTCCAACTGGCTCAAAACAGTTTTCTAACAATTTTGGCAATTTACTATTTTTAGCAGTTTTAACTTCCGGGGCCATTTTGAGGGCCTAAATGAAGGTTTTTCAAGATTGAGCTCCTCAATGATAGCCAAAGGAATTATTTATCCCCCAAAATGAATCTCCTCGATGATACCTTTCCAACGGGCTATCACACGCCTAAAACGGAGATTGTATGCAAAAGTTACGACCCCGGGTAGTTGATGTACTAACTTACCCAAACGGGGCCCACATGACTTTTGGCACTTCATCTCCTAGGGTTAGGTTTTTGGATGTCTAGGGTTTTTTTCATTCTTGATTATTGTAAAAAGGCCATCAGAGCCTCATTGTAACCTTCTTCTTGCGAATGCGCACTGCCGTCACATCTCTTCTCAGAGATAAACCGCCACCATTCCAACAAGCTTGTTTCCGCTGCATTTTACAGTTTCAACTTATTTCGTTATTGAATAGAAAACCAGTTTTACTGTATCTCTGTTATTTTGTGTTAAGCACCTGTTAATAATCTCCATTCATTTCGTTCTGCTCATAAAATCTGGATCAGTGGTATCAGAGCGGTCTTCTCCTTGTTGTCTTAATGCATGTCCCCAACAAGGTCGAAGTACAAAGACTTGGGTCTCGAGCTTGTTTCTCTTGAGGAAAGAAGATCTCGCACGCCCAAGCGACCTCCCATGGTAGGAGAAAATAAATATGATGGGACAGGAGATCCTTTCAAACTATTGATTGAGGAAGCCCTCATGCAACAGAGGAACGAGATGATGGATAGTTTCACGCAAATACTTCAGCGGCTACCAACAGGGACACATCTTCTTCGAACGGAGGCGCTGCCCCCTTAAAGGTACAAATAAACTTTGATATTCCTATATTTGAAGGTCAGATAGACGCAGATGCTGTAGACAAGTGGTTGAATCTACTAGAAGGATATTTTTCTGTCCATAACTTTTCGAATAAAGAAAAGATTACTTTTGCGCTTCTCAAAGTCGTTCCCCATGTCAAAGATTGGTGGGAAACTTTCTGTGAGAAAAAGGAAACAGAGGAAACCTCATTATTTTCAGTCACGACCACCTAGGAATCCTTCAGGGATGCTATTAAGGAACAATACTACCCTGTCATAAGTTATGACGACCTGTATACCAAATGGACCACACTGCGGCAAGAAAGAGACCAAGCAATGCCAGATTTCACAAATATCTTCCATACCTTGCACACCAAGTTGGGTATCGAAGATTCAGAGCGACATCTGGTGCTCAAGTATCGTGGTGCTCTTCATAGATACATCCAAACCGAAATGGAATTTCTGTACATCTCATCCTTGGGCACAGCCTACCAATATGCTGTCAAAATCGAGCAAAAGCTCAAACAAAAGATGCGGCAATTTGGGCCTAGGAACCCCTCACAACAAAAGCTAGGAAAGGGCGGCCCCAAGCCACCAAACAAAGGACAGAGCCGATATGGACAGTATCAGGACAACCAATCCAAGCTGCAAGCAAAGAAGGACACCAGAAAGACAAAGAAAGATATCGGGAAGTGGTGCGACTTCCATAAGAGCCCTTGGCATAACACTGTTGGCTGTCGCTTAAAGCAGTCGTTGGTGGCTGAAGTGAAAGCCTCTGAATCAGATGCAGATTATGACTTTGAGACATAACCAGAAAGGGGAACACAGATCATTGACATGGAACCCAGTGCCACCATTGCTACCACCAAGCTCCAGCCTGGTGAACCAGACGAACCAGAAGAAGGAGAGCACCTCTTCCATTCACAGATGTGGGTAAAAGGTACCCCGCTGCACTTCATCGTTGATAGCGGTAGCCAGAAGAACCTCATCTCAGTAGAGGTCGTCAAGAAATTATCCCTGCCAACAACGCCGCACCCACAACTGCACACCATTGGATGGCTCCACCAAGGAAGCGATCTCCGCATCAGCCAACAGTGCCGACTGTCGTACGGAATCAAGCCCTTCAAAGACGAGGTATTGTGTGATGTTGCTCCTCTCAAAGTTTGTGATGTTATTTTAGGCCAACCTTATTTATGGAAACGTCATGCTATATATGAGTCTAGGCCTCGTAGTTTTATTATTACTTTGAACAAGAAATTGTACAGGATACTCGAGGCAGTCCCACCTAGTGCTATTTCCTTGATCTCTGCAAAACAATGCAGGAAGATCATCTCTCAGATGGGGAAGTTTGTCTTCTTCGTGATTCGCTCTCAGAATAAGTGAAAGATCACAGCCACACCCAGGGTCTCTGCGGCCGACCTCTCCACATAGCAGAATCAAGTAGATAAGGTCGTGGAAGAATACTCAGATATCTTCTCCTCACCTACAGGGGTACCTCTGCACTGCCAGGTCAAACACCCCATCGATCTGACCCCCGGTGCACTGCTACCCAATGGGCCAGTCTATCATCGCCCTTTGTTAGAGAATGAGGAGATCAAGTGACAGATCCAAGAACTGCTCCATAAGGGGCACATCCACCCCATCTCATCACCTTGTGGGAGCCCAATCGTGCTGGTACAGAAGAAAGATGGAACTTGGCGACTCTGTATTGATTACCGGGCTCTGAATAAAATCACAGTCAGAAACCGGTACCCAATTCCCTGAATCGATGACCTCCTTGATCAACTCACGGGGGCCAAATACTTCAGTAAGATTGATCTGAAGTATGGCTACCACCAGGTACCGATAGAACAAACAGATGTATGGAAGACCACCTTCAAGTCAAAGGAAGGCCTTTTTGAATGGTTGGTCATGCCCTTTGGTTTGACAAATGCTCCAGCCACTTTCATGAGGATGATGGACGATATCCTGTGACCATTCACCAATACTTTTGTAGTGGTGTATCTGGATGACATTCTAATTTATCGCAAGACTTGGGCCGAACAATTGCAACATATTCAACAGGTTTTGCACACCCTGCGGCAGCACAAGCTATATGCCAACTTGGAAAAATGCTCCTTTGGCATGGACAGGGTCCATTACCTGGGCTACATCATTGATCATCATGGCGTACATGTGGATCCAGCCAAGATCCAAGTCATCCGTGACTAGCCAACCCCAACAACACTCACTGAGCTTCGGAGCTTCTTGGGCCTTGCCAATTTCCACCGCAGGTTCGTGTTGGGTTTCTCCCATATTGCATGGGCCCTCTGCCAAATAAATAGAGGTGGTGGTAAGGTGAAATTTGCTTGGGGCCAGTCCCAACAACAAGTGTTCGATGATTTGAAGCAGCGCTTGTGCTCAGCCCCAGTACTTTCACTACCAGACCTGCAACATCCTTTTGAGATCGAGACAGATGCTTCAGACTATGCTGTGGGCATCGTTCTCACTCAGCACGGCCACCCCGTGGCCTATCATAGTGAGACACTATCAGATATTGTCTGTAAGTACCCTACTTATGACAAAGAAATGTACTCCATTGTGCAAGCATGCCGCCAGTGGAGACATTACATTCTTGGGAAGGAGATAGTCATCCACACCGATCATAAGCCACTACAGTTCATGCAGGCGCAGGGAAAATTGCAAAATGACCACCATCAAAAGTGGTCCACATACTTGCAACAATTCCACCTCAACATCAAATATAAAACATGAAGCACCAATCACGTCGTTGATTGCCTCAGCAAACCGCCAGTCGCGGCACTCACCACGGTGCTAGACTCTTGCAGCCATGAGACCTCTGGATGGTCCCAACTCTATGAGACAGACCCTGACTTCACCACCACCTACCAAATGTTGGGTGCAAATGTAGTTGTCGATAATTTCCATATTCAGGATTGGTTGTGTGTCGTCTGGGCCATATCTGTGTTCCATCAAGTGAGAGAGAAAAGTTGATATGGGAAGCCCACTACAGTCGGGTGGCAGGACACTTCAGCGTTGAAAAGACAGTGGCGATGCTACATAAACATTTCTATTGGCCGAAAATTCGACAGGAGGTCAGCAAGTATATCAGGTCCTACACTGCCTGTGCTATTGCCAAACTAACCAGTAAGATACAGGGCTTGTACACCCCTCTTCCTACTCCTGACAGGCCATGGGAATCCATCTCAATGGACTACATGTCGGGCCTCCCATCCACCAAGTGGGTAAATAACTGTGTTTTTGTGGTTGTTGATCGCTTTTCTAAGATGGCGATTCTAGTTGCCTGCAAGAAGAGCATCACAGCAGAGGCCACTGCCAAGCTCTTCTTTGAATGAGTCTGGGCTCATTTTGGAATCCCACAAACCATTGTCTCAGATCGGGATAGTCAATTTCTCAACACATTCTGGTCGAGCCTCTGGTCACTGCTGGACACGAACCTCACCAAATCCACGACCTTCCACCCCCAAACAAATGGCCAAACTGAGGTTGTAAATCGAATGATTGTGCATATCCTTCGCATGTATAATTAAAATCACCCTCGCACATGGGATGAGAGCCTTCCCTATGTCCAGCATAGTTACAACCGAGCCCTGCATAGCTCAACCGACCATAGCCCCTTTCAAGTGGGGTTGGGATTCCAACCATTGGGACCCATAGATGTTGCACTTCCCCTTACGGTCACCTCGACCGACTCATCTCCTGCTCCAACTGAAGCTGACATAGCCACCTGGTTCATTGAGCGGATCCAGCACATCCACCAACAGGTTCAGGATATCTTACAGAAGTCCAATGACAAGTACAAACAACACCATGATCAACATCGGGTGCCGCATAAGTTTCAGGTGGGTGACAAAGTTTGGTTGCACTTGCAGAAAGAACGCCTTACATGACCCCATCGAAAGCTTCGCCCACTCCGTTATGGGTCGTACACTATCACCAAGGCCGTGGGGGATAATGCTTTTGAACTCAACATTCCTCCTTTCATTGGTTTGCACCCAGTGTTCAACGTAGATCTCCTTCGCCCTTATTTCCCACCATTATTGGACACCTCAGAAGTAGCAGAACAACTGAGACCAACAGAGATCAACCCCGACTGCCTACAACAAGCATCCAATGATCAGATTGTGGAAAGACATATCAAGGGCACTCAACAACAAAGGATCCAGCTTTATCGAGTCGTCAAAGCAAGGCAGCTCCTGCACCAAGGCAAGTGGCTCACCCGGGGCCAAATTCAGCAGAAATTTTCTCATTTGATGGGGGACCTCAATGCAATGGAGACCATTGCTTCCTAAGGAGGGAGGATTGATCCAAATGGATATCGGCGGCCACCCACCTTTTCCAACTGGCTCAAAACAGTTTTCTGACAATTTTGGCAATTTACTATTTTTAGTAGTTTTAACTTCCGGGGCCACTTTGAGGGCCTAAATGAAGGTTTTTATGGATTGAGCTCCTAAATGATAACTGAAGGCATGATTGAGCCCCCAAAATGAATCTCCTCGACGATACCTTTCCAACGGGCTATCACACGCCTAAAACGAAGATCGTATGCAAAAGTTACGACCCGGGGAAGTTGATGTACTAACTTACCCAAACGGGGCCCACATGACTTTTGGCGCTTTATCTCCTAGGGTTAGGTTTTTGGATGTCTAGGGTTTTTGGCATTCTTGCTTATTGTAAAATGGCCATCAGAGCCTCATTGTAACCTTGTTCTTGCGAATGCGCGCTGTCGTCACATCTCTTCTCAGAGATAAGCCGCCACCATTCCAGCAAGCTTGTTTCCGTTGCATTTTACAGTTTCAGCGTATTTCGTTATTGAATAGAAAACCAGTTTTACTGTATCTTTGTTATTTTGTGTTAAGCACATGTTAATAATCTACATTCATTTCATTCTGCTCATAAAATCCGGATCACTACTAAAAGCTAGTTTGGTGAAGTTCCAAACGCATGCAATCGATATCAGAGGAGTATACGTAGCCCTAATGGAACAACGCAAAGTCCCATGGGCTCAAACCTGCGAAGATCTGTTGTCTTGAGTATGAAAGAAGTCACCCTTTTCAAGAAATATCCCTGATGGACTGTGAAAGAAACTGTTGGATGACCACGCCATGTGGCGATTTTTGTTTGGTCTTAAACTGTATTTAGCCGTTAATTTCGGTTGAATTTTAGATTATAAATAGAGACATTGACCGATTAGTTAAGGGTTGATGGTTGTTGTAAGAACTATTTCTTTTTTGGTTTGTTGATAATTATTTTGAGACTGCTATGAATTGATAAGTCCTTCTAGACCAAAGACAAGTTATTTTCATCAGATGTATGTGATTGGAGTTGGAGAAGAATTACTTCCTATCCTGTTCCAAGAATGATGCAGTAAATGAGTAAGAGTAATCGATTCTGTTGTCAAGTTATCTGGTGCAATGTTTTGATGTTCTTTGCTTTAATGATGAAGATAAATCGTTGTGTTGTTATGTAATGAATGTTATGGTAGATGAATTATTTTTCTTGCGATGATCTTGGTTACATATGCGTTTTTCTTTTTGTTAGTTAGATTGTCAGGCAGTAATTGGATGGTCATTTGGATAATGTATTACTACTAGGCCCTTTGGTATAGAATTATTGTCTGCATGTTTGAGCAACGGTTTATCCCAATCTCAGCCTCTTCCCAGTTGTTTAAATTCAATCCCGTTACTTGTCAAGTTGGCTTATGCTGGCTTGCATCTCTCAAACTAGCCCCACTCAAGAGAAAATACAGAAAATAATGGTCCTACCTGAAGGGAGAACCTTCACAAGAAAACACAAAGCCCATCGATAAATTGGTCGGATCGCAAGATCTAGAGAACCATTCCATCTCAAACGATGCAGAGTCTAATTGGGCCTCGGTGGTAGGTTTGCTTCCTGTTGTTGAATCAAAGGGATTTAAGACTCGTCAACAGGTAAAACATGTCTTAAAAATAATATTTTTCACTATATTTAAAAAGTATGAAACCATAAATTAATTAAGGAGAGACAATTATATGGAAATTCTTAAAAGATAGAATTCCTAACTAATTACCATTACCCCTTATCTATATAAATACTTTGAATAAAAGACAAAATTCCTAACTAATTACCATTATACATAGTTATGCAAAAAATCATAATCAATTTTGATAAAAAAAAATAAAAAATTACTTTAAAAGTAACTCTCTATAACTATTTCAATGAAACTAGTGTCTAGAGGCTTAATGGTTAAACACCCTTAGCAAAATACTCACTCACTATGTAATGAAACTAGTTACTTTAAAAGTAACTCTCTATAACTATTTCAATGAAACTAGTGTCTAGAGGCTTAATGGTTAAACACCCTTAGCAAGATACTCACTCACTATGTAATGAAACTAGTGTCTAGAGGCTTAATGGTTAAACACCCTTAGCAAATACTCACTCACACCCTTAGCAAATACTCACTTACTATGTAATGGGTGCCGAGAGACAAACTCTTTGCCAAAGTTTTGAATTTGCAACCAATTACATAAGCAATTTTGTGAAACATGATAACCAATTCCATCAACTAATTACTTGAAAAATAATTTAATGGGAAAATCCATTGGACACACATGAACTCGATGCTAAGGAGGTCGAAACTCTTGCCCAAAGGTCACATTCAAATCATCATGATGGTTTCACTATGGACGCAAGATCGCATTCTCATTCTGTGCATGTCTATGCCTCAATACGTGAGATGCAATTCTTCCTTAATCTATGACTTAGCACTCCATGAACGGTCCATTATCCATTAAAACACAATCAGATTAAAGATTAAATTATTCATTTTGATATGGTTTAATATTTAAATAAAGTTAAAATTGAATTCAAAGCAATTTCAATTAATAAAATGTATATAAATAGAAATAAAATATATTTCTCAATTTCTTAAAGTATCTAGAAAACGATGACACAGCTATTAACAACCCCTGTTATTGTTGCATTCACACATCTATCCTCGGCCCTGCAGAATTTGAGTTCAAACAAAATATAACGTAAGAACATGCAAAGTGACGTAACGAATAAGTAATCCGCGTTGAATGTACGGCGTACGGCAGACTACTAACCTTTTCAACCCGATTACGCATAGACCGTTGAATTTGAGTTCAAACAAAATATAACGTAAGAACATGCAAAGTGACGTAACGAATAAGTAATCCGCGTTGAATGTACGGCGCACGGCAGACTACTAACCTTTTCAACCCGATTACGCATAGACCGTTACAAATTTCTAGATAACAGTGCAACGTGATAACACTTCGATGCAGGGCAAGTGCATATTGAAGTTAGAACGATTTTGAAGTAAAGAAGAACTAGCTAGATATATCGAAAGGCGAAAAGCTACAAGAAAGAATTTGTTTTTGAGACACTGCGCCACTGGCCTTGAGGGAGAGCATAGGATGGATAGGATTAATTGCAAGAACTCATGCAGCAGATTAGATGTTCTGCTCACGGGCCTTATTCAAATATTTCAAAAGATCTGTTTATTGAATTTACAAAAACCCCAAATGAGCAAAATAGCATCCACAAACACTTCCTGAACATCCTCATTAAGGGCGTTGAATTGGTGAAAAAGCGTGAGAAAACCAACCGTTTGAATACTTTTCATAACCTCAGATATGCCTTTCAATTCCACCCGCTGGAGAAGGAGATCTATGAGTTCCGCCAAATGCCTGCCAACATGTTCCTTGAAGTGAAAAATCTCGTAACAGAGCTGAAGAGTCTCGCCATTTTGAAGATTTACGGCCAATTGATGAGAGCCAGAAGAATGAAACAATCTTCAAACATGTGTTCAAGTCACCAAAGATCCCCGTGAGAATGCCATGATGCTTCAACAAATCGGTGATAGATGATATGGTTGATGGAGATTTTGATGAGGCTCCTTGTAGTTATGACGGGTTGGTAAAGCCTGATTTTGAAGTGGGGTTAGAAGAACAAATTTGGAATTTGATGAGGACCATACCGTTGTTGGGGTGCACGGTATGGGAGGTGTTGGCAAAACAACAATGGCATTGGCCCTCTGCATTGTCTCCAAGCATTTAATAAGCCCTTCTTTCTGATAATCCGATATCGATTCCCCATTTGTTCTTGTCACTCTCCCACAGCGGTCGAAGCTCACCATGCAAAGTGTTTCCTATCACCTTCAGAGCAATTTGCAGATTCTTACATTTTGCTTGTACCTGTGATTCACCTCTTCCGCTCTGCTACGAGATTCTTCACCTCAAGGAACATGTTGGCAGGCATCTAATACTGGAGGCAGTCAGAGATCCTCTCCAGCTGATCGATTTGAGAGGCACATCTGAGGTTAGGAAAAATATTCAAACGGTTGGTTTTCTCACATATTTTTCACCAATTCACCGCCTTTCATGGGAATGTTCAGTAAGTGCTCGTAGATGAGATTCTGCTCATTTTGGTGCTTTTGTAACTTCAACAAATAGATCTGCTGAAATATTTCAATAAGGCCCGTGAACAGCATATATAATCTACTGCATGAGTTCTTGCAATTAAATGTATCCATCCTGTGTTCTCCTTCAATGTCTAGTGGCGCTGTGTCTCTTGTTCTTTACTTCAAAATCTAGTTCTTCTTACTTCATTGTCCACTTTCCGTGCTTCTAACATGTATCACGTTGCACTGCTTTGGTGGGGACTCGGGAGTATAATTTAATATGTTTTTACGTAATTGGGTGGAAGGAATCTGGACTTTAGTATGCCGTTCATTCAACGCAGATTACTTATTTGTTACGTCTCTTTGCATATTGGTTCCATGGCACCTTCCAAGAAGTGACGAAGAGAAAGTGGAACGCCCAACATTAAGCATTTTGACTATAAAATTTTATATGTTGGA
>JZKD02S2345085.1:393181-405667 GCA_000966675.3 Picea glauca
TGCTTCTTGCACACAAAAGACAAGCAATACCTTTCTACCTCTCTACTTGGGATTAAAATCCTAAATCTAATTTGATTCTAATAATATCTATAATAGAATGAATCAGATCTAAACATTCATGAAATGAAAACAAATGACATGGATGAAAACTAATTATCTATTACATTATCTAGAGAACTTACATCAAACATACCTTAGTGATGATGTCATTATCCCTTGAGTCCTTTCTCCTAGCTTCTCCCTCCAGCTTCTTGGTCAAGATAGGCTCTGTGACTTCTAGTTGTGACGGATAGGACAAGCACCTTTGCAAATGGATAACATAACAATACTTGTGATTCCTCCTCCCTTTCCCAAGGCTTACCTTTGTTATAAAGTTCTTTGGAGGAGGCTTGGGAGAGCCTCTAAATCCTTTAAATGCCACTAGAGACTCAAATTTTGTGAGTTCCTAAGCCATTGCCAAAAAGATACAACTCATCCCTCGCCTATCTCCTCATAATTCCCCGAATCTAAAAGTTTCATGGCTCATCACTTGTTGAACACTAATGACCTATGAGGCTCATCACTTGTTGTCCACTATGTGTCTAGCGATGATCTCCAAAAAGAGCTCAAATTTTAGGAAAAACATGCATTTTGGTTTACATCTTCTTCTAGATTTTCTTCTGGCATGTAGGGTGGAAATTAAGGCTATAAAAGATGCCCCCTAATGTGTGAGGCCGGGAAAGGAATGGATGTTCGGAATACATTAAAATAAAATAGTGTCCATGTGAGACAACATGAGAAGAGATAAAAGGAGTGTTGAAAGTCAAATAAGTCTTGCAATCAAACACCAAGGATGATAGCATATATAGACCATCCCCTAGGTAGACATACTCATACTTTGAATGAGCATGGATACCAAAAAATAAACTGCATATCCATGATATGAAATGATATATCATGGCCGCGAAATAATACATGATGGATCCATGTCATAAATAATACCATAGCCACAATACAATATAATGTGGATCTACCAACACAATCATGAACAAAATCATATCCACCAACAAATACAATGTGGATCTATGACACAACATATAAATATTAGGAAGACAACGAGCACTGAGGGAAGTTCCCCCAAAGTCTTCAAAGTACTCATATACAAGTGATATAATCCATTGCAACTTGAGAGGGGATGTTGTAAATGAATGATATGGCTCCAACCCAAGGTCTTCATCCCTAACTCCGATGGTACAAATCTACAACATGTGAATGAATGAGTTGATGTCGAGCATGGTAGAAACCATCTGATTACCGTTCATTGATGTATATTGTTAACAAATGCAAGGGGACCCACTGATGATGAATATGGACCCTAAGGTACCTAGTACAATCTAGAGAGTGTGAATAGAATATTTGATGTCGAACACTAGTAGAATCGATCGATCATGATTTAATAATGTAAAACCACTGTTGATCATGAGGAGGCCTACCACTGAGGACTGCAAGCTACAAGGTATTAGCTGGTTTTTAAATCCCTTTCCTAGATGATGTGCTAAAGTTTATAGGAAGAGATTCGTCAAAGGAGGGCCTTGATGTATCCCCCATCAATCAACATGAAACATACACCAAGAGGTGATGTGAAGAGAGAGTATCACTAAGTACAACTGACATAGGGATGTCTGACTCAGAAAGTCAACAAAACAAGATATGACCAACTTAGGCTCAGACTTCTCTTGAACATATAGCATGACACAATGATGACCTGATAGCAAGACACAAGAACTAGAAAATTATAGTGAAAAAATGCAGGAGGAATTGAAACACTATCCATAATGACTGGAAGAGTAAACAGTCATAAGAGTATCTTTGACCCATATTACTGGGACGAATCCTAGGCAAGTTGAAACCCAACTGTATGATGAGGACACAAATATATTCCATGTTCAAGGGTGACTCGACTGACACTACCATTTTGAGAATAGACCAACGGTGAAAATACCCCTCTTTTTTTTTTGTATTTTTTCCTCCTTCATGGTTTAACGAACATGAAAGAGCAATATAATTATGCTTGATATGCACCTTTTTTGTGTCCTTTTATGATTCCAAAAAAGAGATAAAAGTGTACTTGGTCTCCTTCATGATTTAACGACTCACATGAACGAAATAATGACTGATCCAGATTTACGAGTGAAATGAACTGATTAACAGATTAAATACAGTAAACATAGAGATAGGAAGAATAAAACAAATATCCAGTGAACAATATATTCTATTAAATAATGAAATAGGCTGAAACTGTAAAACTGTAGAAGTGAAACTTGCTCGAATGGTGGTAGTTATCTCTGAGAAAAGATGTGGCTACTATGCACATCCGTCTGAGAAGAATAGATTACAATGAGGCTCCAAAGGCCCTTTTCATATTACTCATGAATGCCAAAATCCTAGACATCCAAAAACCTAACCCCAGAAGTTGAAACGCCAAATTTCATGTGGTCCCTATGGGTAAGTTGGTGTAATTTGGTACCTCAACTTCCTAGGGTCATAAATTTTTCATACAACCTATGTTTTAGGAGCGTGATAGCCCATTGGAAAGGTATTTTAGAGAACTACACATTCTTCATCAGTCTTTGACTCCGTCTAAATTCTAACTATGGCGAGTCAAAAAAACAATGCTTAGGGCCCAAAACAACCCTCGAAGTACAACAATATGTGCTAACATGAAAACATACAAAATAATCCAGTTGGATTAGGCAAGAGCCCACCCATATCCACCTGGAGAATGTGTGAGGCTTCAAACAACCCCAGAAGTTTAGAACTCACAATTATAAAGCAGTACAGAAAGACGTGTTGAATCAAAAACGGACACGAGGAGCTAGTTGGAATAAGTGGGTGGCCACCAATATCCACCTAGATCAATCCTCCCCCCTTAGGAAGCAATGGTCTCCATTGCGTTGATTTTACCCATCAGGTGAGGAAACTTTTGCTAGATTTGGCCCCGAGTGAGCCACTTTCCTTGGTGTAGGAGTTTCCCTACCTTGACAACCTGATAAAACTAGATCCGCTGCTGGCGAGTGCCCTTGACCTGTGTGTCCACTATATGATCAGTGGATTCTTGTTCCATACAGTCAGGGTTGAGATCTGTTGGTGTCAGTTGTTCGACGATCTCAGAGGTATCCAATAATGGTGGAAAATATGGCCGAAGAAGGTCCACATTGAATACTAGTTGCAGACCAAGGAAGGGTGGAGTGTTGATCTCAAAATCATTGCTACCCATAGCCTTGGTGATAGTGTAAGGCCCATAAAGAAGTGGGAAAACATTTTGATGGGGCCCGGTGAGACGCTCCTTCTACAAATGTACGCTGAAATTGTTGTGGTACCTTGTGTTGATCATGGTGTTTCTTGTACTTAGCATTGGATTTTTGCAAAATCTCCTGGACTTGTTGGCGGATGTGTTGAATCCACTCAATGAATCTGGTGGCTTTGTCGATCGTAGAATGATCAGGGGAAGAGCCTGTCTATGTAGTGGAAAAAGGAAGTGCAACATCAATGGGTCCCAAGGGTTGGAATCCCAGACCCACCTAAAAGGGGCTATGGCCGGTGGAACTATGAAGAGTCCTGTTGTAACTGTGTTGGACATATGGGAGACTCTCGTCCCATGTACAGGGATTCTTAGAATTGTACATGCACATGATTTGCACAATCATCCAATTGATGACCTCGGTTTGGCCATCAGTTTCGGGGTGGAAAGAAGTGGATTTTGTGAGCTTGGTGTCCAACAGAGACCAAAGACTTTACCAAAAGGTGTTGAGGAACCTGTTGTCTCGGTCGGAGATGATGGTCTGCGGTATCCCAAAGTGGACCCAAACTCGTTCGAAGAAGAGCTTGGCAGTATCTATCGATGTGAAATTCTTCTTACAGGTTGTGAGGATGGCCATCTTCAAAAACCAATCAATGACCACAAACATGAAATCATTTCCGTGCTTGGTGGACGACAAACCAGACATGTAATCCATGGAGATGGATTCCCGCAACTTCTTGGGAATATGAAGAGGGGTGTATAAGCCTTGATTCTTAATGGTTGGCTTGGAAAGGGCACAGGAAGTGAAAGATCCGATATACTTGCTGACGTCTTGTCGAAGTTTTGGCCAATAAAAATGGTTCTAAATAACGACCACAATTTTCTCTACGCCAAAATATCCTGCCGCCCGACTATAGTGGGCTTCCCAAATCAGATTTGCATGCTCACTTGTAGGAACACAGAGATGGCCCAAGTGACATAAAAGTTCATCCTAAATGTCAAAATCAGTGACAGTGGTGCTTGTACCCAAGAGTTGATATGTGGTGGCGAAGTTCGGATCTTGTGGGTAAAGTTGGGGACACTCCAATGTTTCATGTCCAAAGGAATGGAGCACAATGGTGAGTTCAACCATAGGAGGCTAACTGAGGCAGTCAACAACATGATTGGAGATACCTATCTTATTCTTGATGTTGATATGGAACTATTGCAGATAGGTGGACCACTTTTGATGGCGATCGTTCTTCAATTTCCCCTGTGTCTAAATGAACTACAGAGACTTGTGATCAGTGTGTATGATTGTCTCTTTCCCCAAAATGTAATGTTTCCATTGATGATAGGCTTGTACAATGGAATACATTTCCTTGTCATAGGTGGGGTATTTCCGGATAGTATCGGAGAGTGTCTCACTATGGTATGCCACTACATGCCTGTGTTGAGTGAGAAATGCGCCCACAATATAATCAGATGCATCAATCTCAATCTCCAATGGTTGTTGCAGATCGAGAAAGGAGAGTATTGGAGCTGAGCACAAACGATGTTTCAGATCAAAAAATTCTTGTTTCTACTCCTTCCCCTACATGAACTTGGCCCTACCACCACCCTTGGTCACCTGGTTGAGGGCCCATGCAATATGGGAGAATACCAACATGAACCGTGGGTAGAAATTTGTGAGTCCCAAGAAGCTCTGAAGCTCGATCAGTGTTGTCGGGGCTAGTCAATCACGAATGAATTGGATCTTATCTGGATCAAAATGTACCCCATTCTCATCAACAATGTATCCCAATTATTGGACCATGTTCATGCCAAAAGAGAATTTTCCCAAGTTGGCATAAATCTTGTGTTGTTATAGAGTGCTCAAAACCTACTGAATATGTCGCATGTGCTCCTCACACGTTCTACTAAAGATGAGGATGTCATACAAATATACTACCACAAAGGAGTTGGTGAAGGGTATCAATACATCACCCATCAACCTCATGAAAGTGATTGGTGCATTTTTTAACCCAAAGGGCATGACTAGCCATTCATAGAGACCTTATTTAGACTTGAAGGTTGTCTTCGAGACATAAGTTGGTTCAATGGGAACCTGGTGGTAGCTAGACTTCAAGTAAATCTTGTTGAATAACTTTTCTCCCTTGAGTCATCCAAGAAGGTCATGAATCCTAGGAATGGGGTAGCGGTTCTTTACTGTGATTTTGTTTAAGGCTTTGTAATCAATGCAGATTCGCCAAGTCCCGTCCTTCTTCTACACCAGTACAATCAAGCTTCCGTAAAGGGAGGAGATGGGTATGATGTGCCCCTTTTGAAGAATCTATTGGATCTGACGCCTGATTTTGTCATTCTCCATCAATGAGCACTGATAAACTGGTCCATTAGGTAGAGGTGCATCGAGGATCAGATCAATTGGATGCTTCATTTGGCAGTGTGTCGCTATCCCTGTAGGTGAGGCGAAGATGTCTCTATATTCTTTCACGATCCCATCCACTTGCTTCTACTGCAAAGAGAGGCGTTTTGTAGAGGCCACATATATGGCGGTGACCTTCTTCTTACTATGAGCACCAATCACAAAGAAGACGAACTTCTCGATCTATGAAATGAACTTACTGCATTGCTTAGCAGAGATTAAAGAAATAGTAGTAGGCGATGCCACCTCTAGGATCCTGTACAATTTTCTACCCAAAGTAATAATAACACTGCAAGGTCTAGACTCATACACAACATGAAGCTTCCACAAATATGGTTGTCCTAAAATAAAATCACAAACTTCAAGGCGAGAAATATCACACATTACCTCATCTTTGAAAGGCTTGATGTCATAGGGAAGACAACATTGTTGGCTAACACAAAGATCTCTTCCTTGACGAAGCCAACCGATGGTGTATGGTTGCGGGTGCAATGTCATTGGCAGGTTCATCCGCTTGATGACCTCTACTAAATCAGGTTCTTCTGACTACCATTGTCGGCAATGAAATGAATCAGAGCCCCCTTGACCCACATCTGCGAATGAAAGAGGCGTTCTCCTTCCTCTGGTTCTTTTGGTTCGCTTGGTCAAACTTTGGTGGTAGTGACCTTGGCACTAGGTTCAACATCGATAATCCACTTCCCTCCTTTGGGATTTGAATCAGAATTAGAATCGGCCTCTAACTCAGAAGCCTTCATCTCAGCCATGAGGGACTGCTTGGAGCGACATTTGTTGGTGTTGTGCCAAGAACTTTTATGGTACTCACACCATTTTCCCATGTCCTTCTTCGTCTTCTCATTTCCCTTCTTGTGTTACGGCTTGGACATATTGTACTGAGGGTGTCCATATCAACTTGGTCCCTTGCTATGTGGGTTGAGGTTTCCTTTTCCCTGCTTTGGCTGTGAGGGGTTTGCAGATCCAAACTCTCGTCGTTTCTGTTTAAATTTCTGCTTGATCTTGACAGTGTATCTATAAGTCGTTCCCAATGAGGCGATGTCCAGGACATCCATTTTTGTTTGAATGTATAATGAAAACAAATGCGTTATTTGAGCACCGGATGATGGTTAGAATATTTGATACCCAATTTGGTGCGTAGGGTATGGAAAATATTGGTCTGGTACTGTCTGGTACCTTTCTTGACGTAGGGTGGTCCATCTGGTGTATTGGTCCTCATAGCTTCCAACATGGTAGTACTTTTATTTAATGTCATCCTAGAAGGAATCCCATGTAGGGGCCACCACAAAAATTGTAGATTCCTCCACGAACCTTTGCTCAAAGTAAGTATCCCACCAGTCTTTAACATGGGGAACGACCTTGAGGAGTGAAAATGTGATATTTTCCCTATCGAAAAAATTGTGGACCGAAAAATATCCTTCGAGCAGATTCAACCATTTATATACAACATCCACATTTATCGATCCTTCAAATAATGGAATATCAAAATTTACCTATACCTTTAAGGGGGTTGCATGGCCTCTTGATGAAGATGCTTCTCCTATGGGAAACCATCAAAGGATCTGTGTGAAGTTGTCCATCATTTCGTTCCTTTGTCACACGAGGGCTTCCTCGAGCAACATTTTAATAGGATCTCCTGCTCCATCATATTTATTTTCGTCTCGACTGCATTTTTGTTGGGATTGGCACAAATGATCTGGTAATGGATCGATTGGTTCGAGTCCCAAATTCTTGTACCCAGACCTTGTCGGGTACATGCACGAAGAAAAATAAATGAAGAGAAAATTTCTCTGATACCACTGATATGGATTTAGGAGTGAAACGAATTGATTAACAAACTAAATACAATAAACACATATATAGTAATAATAACACAAATATCCAATGAACAATATCTTCTATTAAATAATGAAATAGGATGAAATTGTAAAACTGCAAAACTGAAACTTGCTTGAATGGTGGTAGCTATCTCTGAGAAGAGATGTGGMTGCTACGTGCATCCCTCTAAGCATAATGCCAAAACCCTAGACATCCAAAAACCTAACCCTAGAAGGTGAAACGTCAAAAGTCATGTGGGCCCTATGGGTAAGTTGTTGTAATTTGGTACCTCAACTTCTTAGGGTCGTAACTTTTGCATACGACCTTCGTTTTAGGCACGTGATAGCCCGTTGGAAAGGTATTTTAGAGAACTACACATTTCTTCATCAGACTCTGACTCTGTCTATAGTCTAACTATCACAAGTAAAAAAAAATGTTTAGGGCCCCAAAACAACCCTAGAAGTGCAACAAAATGTGCTGACACAAAAACATACAAAATAATCCAGTTGGATTATGCGAGAGGCCACCCGTATCCACCTAGATAATGTGTGAGGCTTCAAAAAACCCTAGAAGTGTAGAACTCACAATTATAAAGCAATAAAAAAAGACGTGTTGAATAAAAAATGGACATGAGCCAGTTGGAATAGGTGGGTGGCCACCAATATCCACCTAGATCATTGACACAAATAAGCTCTGGATGTTAATTTTTCATGTCCTTTTACGAGTCTAAAAAAGAGATAAAATTATACTCGATGGGAGAGAATGAGTGGCTTAACAAAATGCTCCTATGGTCGAAGTGCATGGAACCGACCTAATAAAAACGAATGAAAATGGTACAGGTAAGTGAGATCCACTCTTAGAAATTGTTCTCTCCCTGGCTATGTGGATGCAAAATGGAGGCCAAATAATGCAAGAGGTGGATGGTCAAGGCTACTGCAATAATAGTAAGCAGGATGTGCGAAAACAAGAATGCAACAACAGGAGGCACGACGCAAGCAACAAATGCATAGGAAACCATTAAGAAACAATAAAAATTTTTGGGAACCCCCATGGGATGTGGACAAAATATAGATGAAGATACAAAAATGAGGCTTAATCATCAAGTCATGGTGGGGCTAAATGAGGGATTTCGGGCCTATAACTAGGATTCCCATGAAGGGTAGACACTTCCACACCATTTATGACATGCAAAATAAATGGCTAATGTCACAACTGGTCGAGTTCGAACCTAAGGCATAGTGTTGGCAGTATGGGTGGTTAATAATGCAAAGCCTAAACTTTAGGGAAAAACCTATTCATATATGCCAGTTTAGGATTATATATCTCAAGTATATTGGATGTCGCCATCTTCATAAAAAAAGTACATGTAATCATGTCAACGCATGTAAACTAGTGTAATATTTCAGATATAAAAAGTAAGCAGAGGAGAAATAAAATGCTAGAAATCATAGATAAACAATAATATAACCAGAACAACACCACGATAACATTGAAATGATATCAAAATAACACCAGAAAGAGCACTTTGATTCTGAGAGGAATGTTCATGGGCCTCTTCGAGGGGGAAACCTCCAGTCGAGAAGATCTCTATTACAATAATATCCAAGCTAGGGTTCTCATACCATCGACTCCTATTTATACTAATTATGTCTATCAAAAGAACCATCTAGAGGAAGATCCTTCTAGAAGTGGAAGCTTCTATTAGGTATTCTTACATTCAACTTATTCTATGTTATTGCAAGGCCTTATTAATATCGACCTTTATTACATCCGAATATATTTTTCTACCTATGTGCGGGATAGGTCCCTAACATGTACTCCCCCTTAAAAACAACCTTGTCCTCAAGGCTTGAGATGTGGAAATTGTTGTAGAATGGTAGTTGGTTCCCAAGTGGCATCTGTTGGAGTTGTATCTTTCCACTGGACTAACACTTCCTTGATGGTTCTCTGACACAGGCGATGCTCACGCTAGTCCAAAACTGGTTGTGGCTATAGCCAAATGGATCCTTCTTTGTCCAACTTAGGAAGGTTGGTTTGAATTTGGCACTTAGTTCCAATCACCTTCTTTAAGCATGAAACATGAAAACATGATGTAGCTTAGAATGATTGGGAAAATCTAACTGATAAGCCACCTGTCCCACACACTTGAGAATGGTATAAGGACCATAAAATTTGGGCACCAGCTTCTGACAATGCTCGACCTTGAGGGAATTTTTATTGTACGGTTGTAGTCGAAGAAACACCTGATCCCCTTCTGCAAATTGGCGTTTAGAGCGACATTGATCTACTTGTTTCTTCATGCAATTTTTTTCCATGACCAAATTATCTTTGAGGGTATGAAGAATAGCCTTTCGAACTGTAATCGTTTGGTCAACAGCCTGGACCTTCGATACACCACATAAGTATGAGAGAACTGAAGGTGGATTTTGTCCATATACCGCTTCAAAAGGATTCATGTGTGTAGTTGTATGGTATGAAGTGTTGTACCACCATTCAACTAGGGGTAACCATTGAGCCCACTGATTTTGATTTTCAAATGTAAAACATCTCAAATATGTTTCCAACTACTTGTTGACAACTTCAGTTTGACCATCATTCTAGGGATGATAAGTTGTGTTGAGATGCAATTGGGTGCCTTGTAGCTTGAATAGTTATTGCCAAAAATTGCTGGTGAAAGTTGGGTCGTGATCAGAAACAATAGAATGTGGCATGCCATGAATCTTGAAGATCTGATCCATGAAAAGTTGAGCCACTGTGGATGTTGTAAATGGGTTTTGAAGAGCACAGAAATGAGCATACTTGGAAAGGGGATCAACAACCACCAGGATGACTGATTTATTTCCCGATTTGGGTAAGCCTGTAGTAAAAACCATAAAGATATCCCTCGAAATAGCAGGTGGAATTGGAAGCAGTTGTAGTGTGTGAGGAGATTTGAGTATTTCACCCTTGTTGCATTGACACACATCATGTTCAGTGAAAAAATTATGAACGTCTTGCTTCATACCATCCCAGAAAAGAGAACGTTTGACCCTGTCATTGGTTTTGGTAAACCCAGAGTGCCCAATTGTGGGTGTAGCATGAAGCTCAAAAAGTACCGTGGATTTAAGTTTTGATTGTTTACATAAATATAAACGTTCTTTGTATCAAAGCTCATCATGGAGCCAAGAGTAACCTGGGGAAACTGGAGCATTGGAATGCACTTGTTTTATCAGATGTGAACTTTTGGGATCGTGTAGCCATTCCTGGCGAATAGCTTGGAGCCAATATGGGACAATGAATGAGAGAGGAAAAAGGGATCCTTCATCTTCATATTTTCGGGAAAGTGCATCCACAACCACATTGTATTTTCCTTTCTTGCAAATGATCTCATAATCATATCCAAAGAGTTTAGTCACCCATTTTTGTTGCTTTGGGGAGGAAATGTGTTGTTCCAGAAAATACTTGAGGCTTTGGTGGTTTGTATTAATTTAGATTTGTTTCCCCAATAGATAAGGGTGCCATAGATCAATGACATGCAGAATAGCCAACATTTCCATTTCATAGATTGATTTGCCCAGATTTCGTTCAGACAATTGCTTGCTGGTAAAGGATAAGGACCGACCCTCTTGCATAAGGACAACACCAATTCCTTTCCCTGAAGCATCACATTCTAGGAAAAATTTCTTTGTGAAATCAGGAAGGGCCAAGACAAGAGTGGTGCACATGACCATCTTCAAGGTCTGAAAATCTTGAGCAATTGCTAAAGTCCAAGTGAAAGAGTTCTTTTTTCGGAGTGCAGTGAGAGGTGCTGCAATCTTTCCATAATTATTAACAAACTTGCGATAATAAGCTATTAAGCCAAAAAATCCACGCAAGCTTTTGAGAGTCTTTGGGTGAGGCCAATATTGCATAGATTTAATATTTTTAGGATCTACCCTTTCATCGTTTTTGCCAACCAGATGACCCGAGTACTCAACTTCTGAGGTGCCAAAAGCACATTTAGACAGTTTCAGGAAAATTTGGTGTTGAGAGAGTAGATGGAGAACTCAATCCACATGAGCAAGATGGTCTGTCCAGGTTTTACTATAGATGAGGATATCATCAAAGAAAACTAAGAAAAAATGACGGAAGACATGATTCATGAGGCTTTGGAAGGTGGAGGGGGAATTACACAAGCCAAAGGGCATGACCAAAAACTTATAGCAGCCCTCATGAGTTATAAAGGAAATCTTAGGAATGTCTACCTCTTTCATACGTATCTCATTGTATCCAGAATGAAGATCAAGTTTACTAAAGAACTGGGCACCACTCAATTCATCCAAGAGGTCATCAATGACAGGAATGGGAAATTTTTCTTTAATAGTAAGTTTGTTGAGGGAATGGAAGTCAAGACACATTCAAAAAGAACCTTCTTTCTTCAGGACCATGACCATAGAAAAAGAGTAGGGGCTCGTACTAGGTCGTATAACGCTTGCATTAAGGAGTTCCTGAACCATTTTCTCAATTTCATTTTTTTGGGAAAAGGGGTGATGATACAAGCAGATATTGGGAGGAAGGCTTCATGGTACAAGGGGAATGGAATGATCATGAACACCACGGGAATGAGGGAGTCCCCGGGGAGTGGAAAATACCACTTGATGTTTAGAGAGGATGGATTGGAGGTCTTGCGACACCGAGGGTGTCTTTGTTTCTTGTATGGCATGGAGTTGGGCCATAACACCAGAATGACCTTTTTTGAGCAGCTTTTCCATGCGACGGGAACTAATGATCTCAGGTGAACTGACAGTGATACCTTGGAACTTATATTGTTGGCCCTCTTGGTCAAATTGCATGGTTAATTCCTTAAAATCCATGAGAATGAGACCCAAAGTCCTTAGTCAGTCTGCACCCAACACAATGTCACAACCACCCATGTTGATAGAAAACATATGAGATTTTAGGTGGTAGTCACCAATTTGGAGACACACATTTTCACAATGCCCTCCACATTTCA
>JZKD02S2345086.1:0-10457 GCA_000966675.3 Picea glauca
GTTAGGCCTCCTGGAAGTCTCCCTCTTCAAGCTTGTTGTCTCTGGTTCTACAATTCGCACCCTCCTTGAATGAACCTGGCTCACACGCTCTTTTAAGCGCAAAAACCCAGCACCAAGCGCAACCGCGCCAACAGTGCAAACCGTAGGACGGTTAAGGGCGCGCCAGCCCCTAACCACCTCGGCACCTGGGCGTATGGCGCATGAAACCTTGGGCTAGGCAAACGAGTGGTTAAACCACCATAACCGTTGGAACTCCCATGCATGTTAAACCATTGGTTAAATAACAAAAACCCATGGGTTATGTTTCAACCCCGCGCTAATACACAACGGTATATATATGTTAACACAATACAATATACAAACTTTGGTTATATATCCGCGCCATTCGTTGGGCTTTACAACATGGTCACATATGTTTATACACGAGACCGCGGGTCGGGGCTTAGCCCCGACCCGTCCCCCCTGCCTTCCAATACAATATGCAAATTCAAATGTTTTAAAACATATATATATACCAAGGATCAACCATGTGGTATAACGGTCGGCCGGTTATGTGAAAACGTTGTGTGGAGGGAGGTCCGGGGGTCGAACCCCGCGGACTCCAACAATATTTTTGTAACAATATAAACCAAACAAATGGGGGACACGTGGTGCCCATGGATTGGGCCACGTGTCCTCATATTATTCGCCACCAACCGGACAAGTGTCAACTTCCTATTCACCATCCAACAACCAACACAAACCTGCCATGTCACCATCGTACGGTCGTACGGTCCGTACTACCCTGCCACGTCAGACCGTACGAACTGTACGGACTAGTACAGTCAGCATCTAACATTTTTGCCTGTTTGGCTTGGTGGATAGATCACGATATATTCTCCATACGGACTCTGTTTGAGAAAGTAAATATACCGTCGGAATCAGGAAGACGAGACAGACGCAATGGCACTATTTTCGTCCCATTCCGAGCACTTTGAAAATTGAGCAAAATTTGATCCCCTGATCAAAGGAAGATTCATGTCTTCAAATAATCTTGCTTTATGTGTAAACCAAATGACCTAAGCTATAATCAAAGGGAGAGATTTAAAAATTTTAAAAGCGGAATTAGAGAACCATGATTTCAACGCTTCCTCTATTGAGTCCTCCCCAAATAAGAATTCCTTAAATCTATGAAACCTTCAACCTCTTTCCATACCTAGACTTAATAATTATAGGTCACCAACAAATGATATATGCTTTCCTAATTCTCTTTATAGAGGGGACATCTACTTGGACCATGTCTAATGTACTTCTGTGAGACATCCTAGGTAAGAGCCTTATTCCTAAGAGTAAGACACATAAGAAGATGAGATTTTAATAGACACTTGAACGTCCAAATGACTTCCCACCACCATATAGGTTCACCTATTCCACCAAAGTCACATATCGTTTTGTATCCCAACTTGAGAGTATACATTCCTTTGGTATGATTTTTTGAGTATATCAATTCATTGTCCATTTTCTCTATTCTCACATGACTTGATGTTAGTTTTGAGAAACAATTTTCCCATACTACCTTCTCTCTTCCACTTAAATTGAGAATGCCTATAGTTTTCATGCATACCTCCAAATGGTGGTCATTTATTTATAAGTGGCTTGACTCAAATAAAAAATCCCATATCCATATAGAGTATTGAGTAAATTTCCAGTAGACTATACCCTTCCCCATTGCCTATCAAAGGGTCTTCGCTAATCCTCATTTTGTGCACATTCCAACTTTCCGAACTAACCAATTCCCATTATATCTGATATAACTTATTATATATAATTATAAATATACCTATATACAATTGGAGTCGGAGATGAAAAAATGTTGTCATACAATTTAAGTGGACCTAAAAATATGTTTAAACTTATAACATGTTTCCTCCTTGGAGGTCACATGTTTGAATTTGGAGGGGGGTAAAGTATGTATACCTCCATAGAATAAGCACTAAAATTGATTTGCAGTCCCTTGTCCCATAAACAAGGGGCCATTGATGTACACCAATTTCGTAATGTTAAATTATAAGGTGCATGTATGACATTGATTGAAGATGAAATGTACAATGTTCAACCACCAGATCCAAGCCACACTCAAATTTGGATCGAATATAATTTGAGAAATAATATTATATGTTTTTGGTTGTGGCTCACATCAAGCTAAGTGATATTATAATGTCCCCCACCTCTTGATAAAGAGGTGATGAGGAGACTCAGTGGCGTAGGCATCCCCACTAGGTCATAGTCTCACACTGAGGGGGAAAGTCAACTGGACTAAGATTATATTCTTAAGATGACTTAAAGAAAAAGGTGAAAAGGAGTAAAAGATAACTCAATTAAAGAAGAGAAGTTAAACCTGGGAGTTAATCTAACTCAACAGAGGGATAAAAGGAAAAGGATAAATAGAAGGCTGGGGTGCACCTATTATTCATTCTGGATTTGGTATATTGCTTGTTATTTCTCTTGAGCATACAGTTTGGGGGTTTTGTTGTACAAACCCTTGTGACCAACTCAGTGGTGAAAGACCCACTCACCTTGTTCCACAGCTTGGTCTCGGGGATGAAAGACTTCTCCACACCATTCTACACTCAGCATATTTCCACCTAGCAATTCAGAAAATAGCAGGGTCGTATTGTTCTTGAGTTTCCAACAAGGACGCACCATCACCTAGAGAAGGGTTCAATCCAGCTGATCAGAAGATCCTTTGGCCATTTCGTCACTTGGGTTTTACTTGCAGGGGCACAACCATTATTTTAAGAGTTTTTCTGGAGATTTATCACCACCAGATATTTAGCTTCAGATTGGGATGACTTGGAGACCAAGGGGACGTCCTATGATTCAGTAAATCTCATATCTAGAGAGATTCACTTAGAATCTGAGTCTGAGACTTCTCCTACAGGGTTTTCATAGCCCGATCTACATTCCTAGGAAGTTTCAGGGCATTTGGAGACATTTCTCATCAGGGTCGAACCACCTAGGGTTCCAGGCATCCAGGAGGGCGCAACTTCATTAGAGGATTTAGGGTTTGGAGGAATTTACCTTAGCCTTTCGGCTTGAGATTTCAAAAGGGTGTTCCTATCACCCAGATCTATCAGTTGGCAGAGTTTGGGCTCATTTGGAGTCTTCTTGCAGTTGGGCTGAGTTATTGAGGGTTTCAGCCTCTAGTGGAGCATGGCATCTTCCAGCTTGAGGAATCAACATTCAGATCTACTTGTATTGGTCTTCATCTCTCATTCAGACTTTGGAGGCTTATCTTGTATCGGTGGAGCATTTTGAAGCAGCTCATATTTCTTATCTATTGGGCCATCTGAGGATTATTCCAGATCAGCCCTCTATTGTATTGGTTCCATGCTTCTTATAATAAAAGGTCAGATCTTTGCTTGTGTTTCTATATCTTGAATATATTGTGATCTTTCATGTGTTGGATGAATCTTGTATGAACACACTTAATAACTGGACAACTCAATAAGTCACCTGCACATCATACACAACAGAGGTAGTTAGTGGTTTCAAGCAAAAAAATTGGCTTGGGATCATTACAGTGGTATCAAAGCTTTGATCCTCCAAACCTATGGAGGGATTAGCGCATGTAGAGGTATAGTGGAATCTTTATGGGTAGAAGGAAGAAACAAAGCAGTGAAACAGAGGCTGAAATGGAAGGGTCAGGGGATGGCCGTGAGCCTCAAGGCTTGGCCTTCTTGGCAGCCGAATTTGACAAGTTCCAGAAAACCATAAATCTCACAAAAAGAAAATTGGTCCACCAGTTAGATGAGAACCAAGAAACCAACAGAAGAGGACAGGCCAAAATTTCTGAAACTTTAAAGAAGGTTGACGAGAATCTGCAGAAGATTGACCAAAACCAATTCCAGATAACTGATCTTTTGATGCAAATGACCCATCAAGGGAAGGACCCTGAGACGTATGGGAATAAGGTGGCTAGTGGATCCGGTGGATTCCATGGTGAGATCGGATATAACTCGGAGAAAGCTCCCAGGTTTGAAGGAAGTTAGGGAGGAGGCACGTCCAATGGTCAGATGGGTAGCAGGGTCAACCCTAGGCCATACATGCCCACATTCACAGATGAACAGCTAGGCCAACATGGGGGTAGCAGGGCTAACCCGAGGCCATACATGCCCACATTCATAGATGAGCAAGGGCAACGGGAGAAGGTGCAGGACTTTGTTGAACAAACGACGAGATGTACCAAGGAGTACTACAGCTTGCATATGAGGATTCAAAGGCAGATGTCCCTGGAACAGTATTGCCAACTCGGGTTCAGAAATCAACCTAGGTCAAACCACAGGGGTAGTTTTGAGTTTGAACGAAAAGCAGGGAAGATAGAGATTCAATACTTTGATGGTACGGCCAAGATGATAGCACAGGCGTGGGTGCAAAAGCTAGGCACCTATCTACAACTTAACCCAATGAGGGAAATGGAGGCTATCAAGTTTGCTACTATGTACTTGGATGGCAAGGCTCATGATTGGTGGTATCATGGACTCACCACTCTTGGCCACAATCAGATAGTGTCCTACACAGAATTCACTCAGAGGCTTATTGACAGGTTTGATCAGGAAGATCATGAACTAAATTTTTGGGAGCTCACACAACTCAAGAAAACGGGTACAGTCGAGGCATATATTGATGAGTTTCAAAGGCTGGCAGTAATGGTGCAGGATATGTCTCTGACCAGGCTTATGATGCTATTCACTGAGGGGTTGATGGAACCCTTGAATGGTTGGGTCAAGGCCTTCAAGCCTACCAACCTACAAGAGGCTATCTGGAAGAAAAGAGATCTAGGACCAGCAGCGAAGCCAAAATTTGTACCCAGACCACCTCTTAACAGTGGAGGAAGAGACCAAAGACTTCCAATGAATCAGGGAGGACGTAACCCAAGGGGTTTTGACAGGGGTCATGGAAGAGTGGATGAGAACACCAGGAGGGAGTTGATACGGAAGAAACTTTGCTTCACTTGCAAAGAACCATGGAACCCAGCACACAATTGCATGGGTCGTGGTTAGGTGCACTACATTGAGGTCACTTCAGACAACGAAGAGGAAGAAGAGATTGGCCAGATACAGAAGATGGAGGCAGAAACCAATGAGGTAGTAGAGGAACAGATCACGGGATAGGACAATATGGCCACCTTGGCATCTATCAGTGGAGTTCCCAACTATAACACCTTCCGAATGAGGGGGGTCTTACAGGGACAGAGAGTTTTGGTTTTGATTGATGGAGGAGCTTCCCACAACTTCATTGATTCAGTATTACTGAAGAGAAGGCACATACCCACAGCAGAATTTGAAGGGTTCAAGGTGGAGGTAGCAGGTGGAAGCACTATGCCCTGCGACAGATACATTACGGGCATGAAGCTTACCTTGGGTAGGCATGAGCTGATACAGGATGTCTATGTCATGGACCTTCCAAATACCAACATCATCCTAGGAGTTCAGTGGCTCAGCACATTGGGACCTATCACTACCAACTACAAAACCATGGAAATGTCATTCATAGAGGAGGGTGGATGAAAGGTAGTGCTCCGGGGTATGACAGGGAATGTTGCAAAGGTATTCATGGCCAAGAGGATGGATGCAATCTTCCGGAGAGATGAGATAGTATACGCAGCAGAATGCGGGATTGTAACACGTATGGATGAACAGGGCAAGGTTCACTACACCCCAAAGATCAAAGAAATCCTTGGCAGACACCACAAGGTGTTTGGGCCTATTCTTCTGGGGGTACCACCAAATAGGGGGTTTAAGCACATTATTGAGCTAGAGAAAGGGGCCAAACTAGTCATTACCACACCATACAGACATCCCAAGAAGTACAAATATGAGATAGAGAAGGCCATCAAGGAACTTATGGACATGGGGCACATCAGGCCCAACACTAGCCCTTTTGCTTCTTCAGTAGTGCTGGTGAAGAAGAAAGATGGCACTATGAGGATGTGCATTGACTTCAGGGCCTTGAATAAAAAGACCATCAAAAACAGGTACCCGATACCAAGGATTGATGAATTGTTGGACGAATTGCATGGGGCCATCTACTTCACTAAGATTGACCTTCGTTCTGGTTATCATCAGATCAAGATGAGAGAGGAAGACATCTCAAAAACATCTTTTAGATGTCATTACGGCCATTATGAGTTTTTGGTGATGCCCTTTGGGTTAAACAACGCCCCTGCTACGTTTCAATCATGTATGAACCATGTGTTCAACAAACAGCTAAGGAAACACCTGTTGGTATTTTTTGATGACCTGCTTATCTACAGCAAGACGTGGGAGGAGCATCTTAGGCATGTGGATCAGATTTTGTCAATCATGGAGGAATAGTCACTGTATGCTAAGGAGTCTAAATGCGAGTTTGGAATGACAGAGTTCCTCTATTTAGGACACATGATTGGGGCAAAGGGGGTACAGGTACATTAGGAGAAAATACAAGCCATCATGGAATGGCCTACTCCTAAGACACTCACAGAATTGAGAGGATTTATGGGCATGTGCACGTATTACAGGAAGTTTGTCAAATGATTTTCTCAGTTGTGTGCACCCTTGACCGATTTGACTAAGAAAGGAGCCTTCAAATGGGACGAGTAGGCTCAAATAACGATGGACAAGATGAAGGAAGTGATGAGTATGTGCCCAGTCTTAGCCCTTCTAGATTTCAGCCTCCCTTTTACCTTGGAGTGTGATGCCTCTGGGGAAGGAATAGGGATCGTATTGATGCAGAAGAGGCACCCTCTTTCCTATGAGAGTCGGAAACTCAAGGGTCCCAAGCTACTCTATAGCATTTATGACAAAGAAATGCTAGCTATCATGCATGCACTAGCCAAATTTCGGCAATACTTGGTAGGTGCCCGATTTGTGGTCAAGTCAGATCATAACAGTCTCAAATATCTATTGGAGCAGAAGGATTTGACTGAGAGGCAATAGAAATGGGTAAGAAGAAGACAAGCCTACGACTTTGACATTAAATTTGTCAAAAGGAAGAACAATGTGGTGGCTAATGCATTATCCAGGAGGCCATCCATCTTTGCCATGACAGGGGTATTAGTTGACTGGAAAGACCATCTGGTGATGGAGTATGCAAAGGATCAGTTCGCATGCCAGATACTGGATGGGCAGGTACAAGATGATAATTTCAAGGTTATGAATGACCTCATCTACTATAAGGATCGAATCTTTTTGGTTCATGAATCGACCTTCAAGGCTAAGATATTGCAGGCATATCATGACTCACCAATGGCAGGACATTAGGGGATCAGCAAGACGTACAGGCAAGTGAGAGAAAGGTTCTCATGGAAGGGCCTCAAGGAGGATGTGATTAAGCACGTCAAGGAGTGTACTACATGTCAGGATAACATGGATGAGCACATGCACCTAGCAGGACTACTACAACCCTTACCCATTCCGGAGCACAAGTGGGAGAGCATATCCATGGATTTCATCACTGGGTTGCCAAAGACACAAGGAAAGGACTACATTTTTGTAGTCGTGGACAGGTTGACAAAGTTCGCACACTTCTTCACCATAGCCATTGACTTCAGTGCAGCACAGGTGGCCGAACTATTCTTTAGGGAGATTTTTAGGTTGCATGGCCTACCCAAGACCATTGTCAGCGACAGGGATAGTAGGTTCATGAGTATGTTCTGGCATGAATTATTCAGATTGGTGGGTACGGCTTTGACCCCTAGCACCAGCTATCACCCCCAGACGGACAGATAGACAGAAATAGTGAACAAGTGGATGGAAGGCTACCTCAGGAATTATGTGGCGGGACAACAGAAAGCGTGGGCCAGATGGTTGCACTTAGGAGAGTACTGCTACAACACCACCCAGCATACGTCAATAGGCATGTCACCATTCAGGGCCTTGTATGGGTACGATCCTTTATCTTTTGGGGAGATTGCTTTCGATGATAGCAGGGCACCTATGGTACAGGATTGGATACAGCAGAGTAAAGACATTCTCAAGGAACTGAAGGATCATCTACAGAGAGCACAGAACCAACAAAAGTTCCAAGCAGACAAGCACAGAGTTGATCGTACTTTTGAGGTTGGTGACCTGGTCTACCTAAAGCTCCAACTGTACAGGCATGCTTCCATAAAAAGGAGCGGAGCAGATAAACTACAACCACGTTTCTTTGGGCCCTACAGAGTCAGCAGGAAGATAGGGGTCGTAGCCTATGAGCTGGAACTTCCACAGGGAAGCAAAATACACAACGTCTTCCATGTCTCCTGCCTTAAGAAAGCCCTCAGCCAACACATCAGACCCATTGAGGTATTACCTCCCATGGATGAGGAGGGACAACTTGTTTTGATTCCGGAGGAGATATTAGAGGTCCGAGAGAAGAGGCTCAGAAACTGAAGCATCAAGGAGTACTTGATCAGATGGAAGGATTTACCCATTGAGGATGCCACATGGGAAAAGGAGCACATGGTAAGAGAAACAGGTTTGGAATTGCTTGAGGACAAGCAATTTCAAGCAGGGGATACTGTAATGTCCCCCACCTCTTGATAAAGAGGTGATGAGGAGACTCAGTGGCCTGGGCTTCCCCACTAGGTCATAGTCTCACACTGAGGGGGAAAGTCAACTGGACTAATGTTATATTCTTAAGATTACTTAAAGAAAAATGTTAAAAGGAGTAAAAGATAACTCAATTAAAGAATAGAAGTTAACCCTGGGTGTTAATCTAACTCAACAGAGGAATAGAAGGAAAAGGATAAATAGAAGGCTGGGGCGCACCTATTATTCATTCTGGATTTGGTATATTGCTTTTTATTGCTCTTGAGCATACAGTTTGGGGGTTTTGTTGTACAAACCCTTGTGAGAAACTCAGTGGTGAAAGACCCACTCACCTTGTTCCACAGCTTGGTCTCAGGGATGAAATACTCCTCCACACCACTCTACACTCAGCATATTTCCACCTAGCAATTCAGAAAATAGCAGGGCCGTACTATTCTTGAGTTTCCAACAAGGGCGCACCATCACCTAGAGAAGGGTTCGATTCAGCTGATCAGGAGAGCCTTTGGCCATTCCATCACTTGGGTTTTACTTGCAAGGGCACAACCATTATTTTGAGAGTTTTTCTAGAGAGTTATCACCACCAGATATTTAGCTTCAGATTGGGACGACTTGGAGACCAAGGGGACGTCCTATGATTCAGTAAATCTCAGATCTAGAGAGCTTCACTTAGAATCTAAGTCTAAAACTTCTCCTACAGGGTTTTCATAGCCCGATCTACATTGTTGGGAAGTTTCAGGGCATTTCGAGACATTTCTCATCAGGGCCGAACCACCTAGGGTTCCAAGCATCCAGGAGGGCGCAACTTCATTAGAGGATTCAGGGTTTGGAGGAGTTTACCTTAGCCTTTCGGCTTGAGATTTCAGGAGGGTGTTCCTATCACCTAGATCTATCAGTTGGCAGAGTTTGGGCTCATTTGGAGTCTTCTTGCAGTTGGGCCGAGTTATTGAGGGTTTCAGCCTCTAGTGGAGCGTGGCATCTTCCAGATTAAGGAATCGGCATTCATATCTACTTGTATTGGTCTTCATCTCTCATTCAGCCTTTGGAGGTTTATTTTGTATTGGCAGAGCATTTTGTAGCAGCTCGTATTTCTTATCTATTAGGCCATCTGAGGATTATTCCAGATCTGTCCTCTATTGTATTGGTTCCATGCTTCTTATAATAAAAGGTCAGATCTTTGCTTGTGTTTCTATATCTTGAATATATTGTGATCTTTCATGTGTTGGATGAATCTTGTATGAACACACTTAATAACTGGACAACTCAATAAGTTACCTGCACATCATACACAACAGAGGTAGTTAGTGGTTTCAAGCGAAAAAATTGGCTTGAGATCATTACAGATATGTGGGCTAGGAATTGTAATTCATGCATTAAATATTTATTTTTTATACATTATTAGGTGTGGTGTCATGAAGCTTAGCTGACACATCCATGCATATTGCAAAAATGAATTCAATATGAAAAATTTTAATTCACATGATAAAAGCACACTAAAATGACTATACTACTGGAACTAAATGGCATATAAGTAAGAAATACTAATAATTATATTCATATGGTCATTGAGTAGTTATATATGTTTATCTCGAGCAATTATATTAGTAGTTTTTGTTAGTAACATTTATAATATCACTACTTAAAACACATCAAAATTGTTAAAATTTGTTAATTTTTAGCTTGTAACAAATGTCCATGTGGCATATGATTTTGTGTGGTCCATGTGGCATGTTTTTGGTTTTGGACAAGAGCATTGTTTTGTGTATGGGTAGAGTTAGAATTAATCTCACCTTGAGGTTGAGGAGGAGGTGAAATTGGATTGTGTTGGTTAAGAGTATAGTTAAGTGGAGGAAGTTCACCTGAATCAACTTAGTTGAAGTTGTTTATGCTAAGTTAAACAAGCATGTTTTA
>JZKD02S2345086.1:14658-31461 GCA_000966675.3 Picea glauca
CTTGGACCATGTCTAATGTACTTCTGTGAGACATCCTAGGTAAGAGCCTTATTCCTAAGAGTAAGACACATAAGAAGATGAGATTTTAATAGACACTTGAACGTCCAAATGACTTTCCACCACCATATAGGTTCACCTATTCCACCAAAGTCACATACTGTTTTGTATCCCAACTTGAGAGTATACATTCCTTTGGTACGATTTTTTGAGTATATCAATTCATTCTCCATTTTCTCTATTCTCACATGACTTGATGTTAGTTTTGAGAAACAATTTTCCCATACTACCTTCTCTCTTCCACTTAAATTGAGCATGCCTATAGTTTTCATGCCTACCTCCAAATGGTGGTCATTTCTTTATAAGTGGCTTGACTCAAATAAAAAATCCCATATCCATATAGAGTATTGAGTAAATTTTCCAGCAGCCTATACCCTTTCCCACTGCCTATCCAAGGGTCTTCGCTAATCCTCATTTTGTGCACATTCCAACTTTCTGAACTAACCAATTCCCATTATATCTGATATAACTTATTATATATAATTATAAATATACCTATATACAATTGGAGTCGGAGATGAAAAAATGTTGTCATACAATTTATGTGGACCTAAAAATATGTTTAAACATATAACATGTTTCCTCCTTGGAGGTCACATGTTTGAATTTGGAGGGGGGTAGGGTACGTATACCTCCATAGACTAAGCACTAAAATTGATTTGCGGTCCCTTGTCCCATAAACAAGGGGCCATTGACATACACCAATTTGGTAATGTTAAATTATAAGGTGCATGTATGACATTGATTGAACATGAAATGATGAAATGTACAATGTTCAACCACCAGATCCAAGCCACACTTAAATTTGGATTGAATATAATTTGAGAAATAATATTATACGTTTTTTGTTCTGGCTCACATCAAGCTAAGTGATATGTGGGCTATGAATTGTAATTCATGCATTAAATATTTATTTTTTACACATTATTGGGTGTGGTGTCACGAAGCTTAGCTGACACATCCATGCATATTGCAAAAATGAATTCAATATGAAAAATCTTAATTCACATGATAAAAGCACACTAAAATGACTATACGACTAGAACTAAATGACATATAAGTAAGAAATACTAATAATTATATTCATATGATCATTGAGTAGTTATATATGTTTATCTCGAGCAATTATATTAGTAGTTTTTGTTAGTAACATTTATAAATCACTACTTAAAACACGTCAAAATTGCTAAAATTTGTTAATTTTTAGCTTGTAACAAATGTCCATGTGGCATATGATTTTGTGTGGTCCATGTGGCATGTTTTTGGTTTTGGACAAGAGTATTGTTTTGTGTATGGGTAGAGTTAGAATTAATCTCACCTTGAGGTTGAGCAGGAGGTGAAATTGGATTATGTTGGTTAAGAGTATAGTTAAGTGGAGGAAGTTCACCTGAATCAACTTAGTTGAAGTTGTTTATGCTAAGTTAAACAAACATGTATTGTTGATAACACAATGCTGAATTATGTATCCATAAAACTAGCAAAATATGCAAAGAACGCCACAGTATTGTTGATAACATAAGGCTGAATTATGTATCCATAAAACTAGCAAAATATGCAAAGAACGCCACAGTATTGTTGATAACACAAGGGTGAATTATGCATCCATAAAACTAGCAAAATATGCAAAGAACGCCACAGTATTGTTGATAACACAAGGCTAAATTATGCATCCATAAAACTAGAAATGCTTACATACATATTGTGGTTTTGTCCTTCACAGACTCGTATTTCTCACTCATTCCTGAAATACATAAACTAATACTCACTCCTGTGAAATGCATACAAAGTAGAAGAAACCCACACATGCAATACATAGAAATTAGAAGAAACCCACACATGCACGTAACAGAGGCTCTGAGCATTTCTGGTAAGATATGGGCTATTAAGCTCTTCGTTGGCCATGCTTATCAAGAGCAGGAAGTGCTTTGATAGTCGATCCAACCAACTGGCATAGTCGATCCAACCTTGCGATGTAAACTGTCAACCTTGCGATGTAGATCTTTGATTTCTGAAAGCAGTTCTTCATCGTTATCACTGATCTTGCTATGTGCATCTTGTATTTTCGAACCCTTGGCTTCTAGGCCCCTTGGCTTGCATCTTGGCTTCTAGGCCCCTTGGCTTGCAGAGAAGAATTCTTTGATTCTTCTCTGCTTGCATACTCAGAATGACTCCATCGAGTGATCCAATACCCACTGGATTTTATTTATTTATGCGACCATAGAAGTATACAAATCTTAAAGAATATAATGAATTTATTTATTTATTTTTTATCATAATTTACAATATTTACAGCAAATTTTTTGATAGAAATTATCCCATTCCAAATTATATTAATATAATTCTATCCTTTTGATAAAATGATAAAATTATATTTAGAACCTATGGCAGAACCATATACAAGGAATAAGTTCAAGGTTTGGTCCCCTTAATCTAAAGGAGCTAGAAGTAGGATTGCGGGAGAAGATCGACTCTCAGGTAGATACTAGATTGACAATTAGAAGAAATAAATGTATAAGGATTAAGTCTCACATCTAAGTGAAAGAACAATAACCAAAAGGTTTTATGGTATTTCACTATCGGAGAAAGCCTTGTACTAACTGATGGAGAGGGAGTAGAATAAGAAACTGGATTATATGCCAAAACATCATGTTTTAACATGATGGAGAGGGAGTGGAATAAGAAACTGGATTATATGTCAAAACATCATGTTCTAACCAAATGATGGTTTCCTTTTGAATTAGAGAAAGGAGAAGATGCAACAAAAATTATGCAAAATAATTGGTATGGGGTTCTACTTCATTGGCACTAAAAAGATGGTCACCTTGATTTCAGGAGTTGAAGGTCATAGAGAGAAATTTAGTAGATATTAGTTGAGGCATAGGAAAGATGAATCTCAGGTAGAGGACAAAGGCAAAGGCATTGAAGGGGGATTAGTTTAGATCGTGTACACCCTAAAAGTGTGGGTAGGAAATATTTCATGTCCCTAGCAAAGAGAAAAATAGAAAATGAAATTATAGAAGGATATCAATATATAATTAAGGGGGCTTTTAGAGTAAGGAGATCTTCAAGTAAGGTTAAACCATTATAATCGTGTCCCTCAATGCAAGGGGGTATAGGGCTCCCACAAAAAAATATCCCTCAAAAGGTAGGTGAAATAACACAAACCTGTAACAATCTTTATTCATCAAACTATGCGTCAAGGGGAAAACACTAAAGGATTTTTTTCTTCTTTTTTAAAGATCAGAACTTCAAATCTCTAAAATCAAATGGGAAATCTAGGGGATTAATTATGGGTTTGAAAAAATCCTTTAATGTATTATCTTTTTCTATTATAAATGTAGGTTTGATAAAGGACTATGGTCTTTGGAATTAGGGAGGGCCTTATCATAAACATGTATGGGCTCTACGATGACATAAAACTATTCTAGGACAACCTAAAGCATTACATAATTTTCAATAGCCTGAACCATGTGATTATGGGTAGGGATCTAAATCTCACATTAAAAGAAGGATAATTTTGTGGGAAAATATTCTGTTTGATCCAATGGTTGAGTACTTTACCCACCTCTTTGATAAAATAAAATCTTGGGTAGGGGAAAGGGGTGCTTCAAATCACCTACCGGTCCTACTCTAGATAGAAAAGATGAAAATAAACCCTTGGGGCCCTTTAAATTTAATTCAAAGTGGTTGGAGATGGGGGAGTTCAAAAGCTTGGTAAAAAACCACAAAAAAATATTATGATCCCTCTAACTCAAATGTTGCAATGTTCTGATTGGAACAAAGTTTGAAAGGGGATAAAAAAGTTGTAGGTGAATGGACAAAACTAAATCTCTAGAATTCTCAGAAAAACTTGGTAGAAGTGGAGATTCAAATAAAATATATGTTGGATTAGAATGTAAGAGGACCTTTCACAAAAGAGGAAATAAATATGAGGAAGTCTTTGCAGGAAATGAAAAGAAAACTTTTAGATTGGGAGGTGGAAAAATGGAGGATGAAAAACATAGTAGTATGGTTAGCAAAACGAAATGAGAATACAAATTTTTTTTCAAAACTATGCCAATAATTGGAAATTTTTTTGTCACAATACGGGAAATGAAAAAATAAGATGGAACAAGGGCAGGAAGGTTTGAAGAGAATGTGGAGGAGGAAGTATTACACTTTCAAAAGATTTATAAGGAACCCCCTAGTGAAAAAATTAAAGAAATTATAAAAATGATATCTTCCTTCCCAATGTTCATGGACCATGAACAAAATGAAGAAGTAGGAGTAGAGGTAACAAAGAAAGAACACATAGCTATAATAAAGTATTTTGAAAAGTCTAGAAGCCTCAATTTAGATTGTTGGATAATTGAATTCTTCTTGGAATTTTATGAGTTGATGAAGGAAGACATTTTGAGAGTGGCATGGGAGTCAATAATAATAGTGAAGGTGTTGGGGAATATATGAATAAGAAATTATATCCCTTATACCTAAGAGGAACAATCCAATCTTTTTTGAGAATTATAGAACCATTTCACTATGTAGTACCATCAAGAAAATAATTGCAATAGTAATAGCCACTAGATTAGAAAATGTATTCTTAGCTTCCAACTCTCGATATTAGTTTGGATGTTTTACATAACAAGTAGATTCATGAAGTAGTAAGAGTGGCACAAAAGGGCCTTCTTTCGATAAAGATTAAAACATCTATCAACCATGGTATTAAAACTAAACCAATCAAAACCCTACAATAGGGTGAATTGGTTGTATTTGAGGCATATCTTCAGTTTCATTTTCTCTCACAATCAATGGGTCAACTTCCCAATTATTTACCCTCTCTAGGGTGTTGAGACAAATATGCCCAATGTCCCGTTTTCTTTTTCTACTAGTAAATGGGGAATTAACTAGACTAGTAGAAGCCATTAAGAGAGACAGAGTTATAAGAGGAATAAAGATTATCATTTATCTTTGCTTGACACACTTTCTCTTTATGGATGATGTTGTATTAATTGGAAGTGGAACTGTAAGAGAAGTAGGTAATTACAAGGAAATATTGTACTGCAAATGATTCCAATATCATTTTCAATAAAATGTAGGAGGATCAAGAAAGTAGAATTCTTCAAACACCACCCTTTAAGGTTACCCCATTTCACGATGGAGTCAAGTACTAGGAAATTAGTTGAAGCCAAATGACCACACATTTAAGCATTGGCTCTGGTTTTATAAAAAGTGAAAAATAGGGTGACAACTTATGCTACAAATGGATTTCTAGAGAATCCCGGTAGACTCACATTGGTGAAGTCAATCTTAGATGTAGTTCTTGGGTATTGGAAATTACTAGGTCACATCCCCAAAGGAATTTTGGAAAAAATAAGAAAGAAGTTCAATTTTTTATGAGGTAGAAAAAGGGAGAGAGAAGGAATTCCATTAGTGAAATGGAATAATATAACTAAACCCAAAGAATTTAGGGGATGGGACCTACAAAAAAATTCATCACTTTGGTCATGCTTTGGTAGGGAACATTTTATGGAGGCTAATTAAAGGGGAACCAAGTGATTGAAGGGACCAGATTTTTAATCCCACAAAGTATCCTTGTTAATGAGACGATCGAGCCATAGCCTGTCGTTTATGGATCTCCAAAGAGGGACTAGATTGGTTGAGCCATAGGCCTACTGTTTATGGGTGACCATAGGCCTACAATATCTTGGTGCAGGTCCATGAGTAATGAATATTCACTTTCAAATACTCATGGACCTACGCCAAGATATTCAAAACCTTAGGGCAGACATCAAGAATGATTGCCAAAATATTCAAGAGACCATAGCCAAAAGGGAGGAGAAGTGTAATCTAGAGATCATCGACATTTATACCATGACAAAATATGATCAAGAAAGATATGGGGTACCTAGGGAGGTACCCAGGGGTAATAATAGTAGATATGTATTGTTACATATGAAGGCCACTTTTAATAAATAAGGCCTAGTGTGAACACAATAAATGTAAGAGGGCTTACTAGAAGGTTATGCTTCTAGAAGGTTCCTCCTCTAGAATGTTCTTAGGTGGTAGGTAGCATTGTATAAAGGGGTATAGAAAATGTAATGGGCAAGTTGAGAAGTATTTTATGTTGAGCGTAGCTCATTAGGAGGTTTCCCTTTCAAAGAGGCAAGTGATCAGGGGTGGATTCCTTCTCTTATCACTCTGTAATTTCTCAGGCTGAGGGAGAAATTGACAGAGGTAACTGTTTCAACCGCTTGGAGTCTTGGATCTAGCCCTCCAAGACTCAGAGAGGGATCTCTCTGTATGATTTAGCTTGGTTTGGAATAGGATATTAGGCTAGTTATGAGGGATCGGGGTTTTTGGTTTTTAAATGGTTGGTTTGGGACAACAAAGAGGGCCATTGGGCAAATGGGGTCTGTGCTTAAATATATGATTCACTCTCAGTGGAGTCGCCAAAATGTTATCACTTTGTAATTTCTCTGGCTGAGGGAGAAATTGACAAAGGTAACTGTTTCAACCACTTGGAGTCTTGGATCTAGCCCTCCAAGACTCAAAGAGGGCTCTCTCTGTATGATTTAGCTTGGTTTGGAATAGGATATTAGGCTAGTTATGAGGGATCGGGGTTTTTGGTTTTTAAATGGTTGATTTGGGACAACAAGGAGGGCCATTGGGAAAATGGGGTTTGTGCTTAAATATATGATTCACTCTCAGATCTAGACAAATCTCCTACACAAGGCAAGGTAGTGGAAATGTTGGATTGAATTAAGTTTGAATGGTGTCAAATGAGGAAGAAATAGGGGAGGAAAAAGCGAAGCAAAGGAGCATTTAAGAATTCCTAAACTGAGCTTTTAGAAGAGAAACATAAAGATTATCAAGGACAGATGCAGAGTATTTCTCCAATAAATTCTGCTCTATTAATTTTCCTTTGACAATAAGAATTTGAAAACAAATGAAATGATAACTAGAAAAACACTTAACAGAGAAAAGAGACGCCACCAACACCTCGACACAAGAATCCTGTCAACAAATTTCCTATTACCGATTGATCATTTAAAGATTACAGAAAAACCTTCTGGAATAGCAAGGCCCGTAGTCCAGCAAAAGAATCAACTTCCTTCCCGTTCCAACCAAAAAAACCCATTTTACATCGAATTGATATAATATATAGAAGCTAATGGCCACATGAGATTCCTATGAGTCGAACTCCTCCAGCCTACAATAGTGGATCTATTCTTATCTTCTGACTGATGGTTCGGATGCTAATAGATTGGGATCTCTACTGCCACATATGTCTTTTGTTCTATTTGTCCACCTGAAAATGCTGGATAACCTGTTGATTTCTATGTTAGATAATCTTGACAGTTTGAATACTTCGCCACTTCATCATTTATCATTTCTTTTCCTCCCCTGCTCGAAATTAAAACCAATTTTCTTTACAAAGGCTGAAAATAATAAACAACCAATTCCATAATGGTGTTGATTCGCCGGAAATAAAATCAAATATATAAAACCAAAATAAATAGTTGCAAAAGATATCTTGAATGCTGGCTGTTTTCTAGAGACAAATCCCTTTATTTATGCCCTGAGATATGGAATTTAATAAAAATCAGTTGCTAAATGTTGATATTTAATAACTGATGCTCGCTTATCCAGGTAACTCTTTGCTCGAGATGCTTTCTCGGCCTGAAAATATGTTAATTGCTTCCTGGGATTCGATCTCGGCCAATTATGTCCTTTCGAATCATATCTGGAACAAATTTGTTGCATAAAATATGGCACTTAAGAAAATCAACAAACCTCAATCAATATCAACTTATTAAGAATGAACATGTTATAAACAAGATTTGAATATGAATAAAAGGTTAACATTTTTCTTCTCAAACATCAGTTAAAGCTAAAGCGATTAGAAACCTGAATATGAATAAAAGGTTAACATTTTTCTTCTCAAACATCAGTAAAAGCTAAAGCGATTAGAAATCACTTTTTTTTTAATTGTTTTATTATTTAATAAATTAATACATAATAATTCTTCTTTTAATTTTAGTAAGTGTCTTGTGAAATTCTTAATTATCAAAACTACAAATGACTATATGAAAATGAAAATAAAGAAAACAAAAAAACAAACATACAATAAATTTGACAAAACAAAATAGTATACAAGCATATTGCTAGTTGCGTTTTCTATAGCCTATTGTGAATGAGATGTGTAATTTTTTCTATGCTCAACATGGAGTTGATACATAGTAGTTTAAAAAAAATCAATGTTGACCATAAATAAAATATCTCTCTCTCTCTCATATATATATATATATATATATATATATATATATATATATATAGTAATTGAAAGTAAAAAAAGTCTTATTCTGCCAATAGTTGTTTTCTACATCCTAGTATGAGGAAAATGTGAAATTCATTTGGTGCTTAACATGGAATTGCACATGGAATTTAAAAAAATATTAATAACAAAACAATATTTCAATGTCCATAAATAAATTATTTCAATGTCTACCCCAAGTAAAATATTCCAATATCTATTTTACATACATGTACTATATAAAATAATTGAAAGTAAACAAATTCTTATTTTTCAAAAAATTCAATGATGTGCTACTTAGTATGAGGGAGATGTGTAATTCCTTCCATTCTCAACATGGAGTTTACACGTGGTACATGTGTGTGTATAAAAAACCAATGTAAATTCATCATAACTTCGTATCTATCATGTGTGGAGAGGGATGAAATCCCTCGATGTGAAAAAAAAATAGATTGAAAAAACTTGAGGAAATGTTTGCACCTCAAGAGATTTGATCCCTTTATGTGCATGATAGATCCAGGGTTAAAATGGATCTACACTAGTTATATTACAAGTTAAAACAATCATTTCTCTTTTTCCACAATGTGCAATATAACAAACTACACTCACATTCAAAGTAGATCAGGGAATGAAGTGGAAAAGAGAACATGAGGAATGATGAAAACCCTCAAAACCCCATCTTTCCAGCTCACTTTCCTACTCAACTCTCTGAATATGTAGACAAAAGACCAAGTTATGCAAAAACTCAAGTTGAAGACCAAGATCTATACGAAATTTGAGGATGGGATGTGCGCCTTCAACAATAGTTGTAGATTTCCCCATGGTGTGGAGGAGATTCGATGTTGAACCACCTTCAAGGGTTGGGGTTTGGTGATTTTGTAGGGATTCCACAAGACCAGTGTGTGTATGCTCTAATTGGGGGGCACTTTCCTTTACAGGGAAAAACGCAAGTTTCTATGTAATACAAAATAGGATTAGTTCAAATGCTACTGCAGTGAGAGGAACTTCTTCTACCAAACCTCCTAATTGGAAGACTGAGCTTTGAGTGAACTAGGAGAGTTCCCATGCTCATAATTTTGGCAACAGGTTCCATATTGTACATGGTTTTGCAATTTGCAGTCAACATTTCTCTATGCTCAAGGATGCATGCCAACTATTTGAAGAAATTATTACTCCTCAAGTGTTTATAGAAATGACTACTCAGCATGTGTTTGTTGAAATGACTGCTTGGCATGGTTTTGTTGAAATTCTTGTTATAAAAATGATTATGTCTAACTTTCAAACTATGGTGAGATCATATGAAGGTAATACTAGTACATTATAGGTACAATGACTAGAATCAATGGCATCCCTTACGCTAAAACTACATAACAAATGTGAGATCTCGATAGCCCAGTGACACCTTTTATATGTTGGAATGAAGTTGGATGATCATTGTATGCTCTTCAATTGCAACATTAGAAAGGATTCAATGTTATCCCTGACTCCTCGTCTTCGTGGAGGAGATGGAGAAAAGGATAAACCATCCTCATCTAAACGCCACTCTTGTAAGGATGCAATGAATAGAAAACCCTTTGTTGTTGTGTTGACTCATCCATCCAATGTGTATCTCGTGGACAAATTGCATAAGGTTCTAGTATTGGAGGTAACAAAGGAGATAATTTATGACCTCCTTTCATTCTATGAATCCAAGGAGGTAATTTTCCGATGTAATGGATTCTGACCTCCTACCTCATCATTGTAAAAGTGGCTCCATTCAAATTGAACAAAGTATTTTGAGGTATATCTAGTTTCCAAAGTTTTTTTTTTTACAATTTTACACTCTTGTTAATTGCCATAAAGTTTTTGAGGAGGTCCTAGGTTCTACAACAAAGCACGACTTTTTGTTACCCATTGTTCTCACAATTTAACCCATTCAATATGTCTATAACTAAAATCCATGTATGGGTGCACCTCCCCAATCTGCCCATTTTGGGGATTTATCACTTTTTGCAGACATAAAGAAAGGTTTTAAGTAGACACGGGATTAGACTATGAAAATTTTGATTCCAAATTTACCAACAAGTAGGACATTTGTGCGACACATGTCCTCAAGGACAAGTTTGTCCTAAATAAAAAAATGGTCATAAACCAAACACTAAAGGATGGAAATCATTTGAAATACTAGTGTGGGATGATGAAGAGGAGCATAATGTCAAAAATAAACATAATGCAGATTTAGAGAAGAATATTAATGGTTGTCCCAAAATGAGGGTTAAGGTCACAATGACACTTGGATAGCATCAAGTAGACCCACAATGAGAAGCCCAAAAGGAAAATTTATGTTAAGCATACTAATAAGAATGGAGATTGGACACACTTTGATGGGGCATGTCAAGGGATCCTCGAGTGTGTGGAGTAGGGGGGGTCATTTACTTACTTGAATAATTCGCATGTCTTAAAATTCAAAGTGGGGTTAGGTAGAGGTTCCAATAATTATGTTGAGTCAATGTCTCTAAAATTGCTTCTAATTCTCTCTACTAATAAAGGTTCTTTAAAGATCCATGTATTCAGTGGCTCTTTGGTTGTGATTAATTGGATGTTGGGGGTCAGAAAGTTAGATAATTTTATCTTGAGAAATATATATGAAGAAATTCAAAATTTTAAATCTACTTTTAACTTAATTTATTTTCACCATGTGTACACAGAAAGAAATGAGGAGGAAAATGTCCTCTCCAAAGCTAGATTGTAGTTGGAATCAAGGCAATGGCAAGTTCAAAATTTCTTGGAGGGTAAGTTCTCAGTTTCTATTATCTCTATTTGGGGACAGTGAATCACTGAATGGTAAGAGTGGACAAGAAACTCTGCTCTTATTGTGGTAAGAGTGGACATCAAATCGAGAAGTGTTGGACACTTTACCTGCACTTATGTTTGAAGAATAATAAGAAAGATGTAAAGGCACTTGCAAGAAGACAAGCATTAGCTCTAGATGAAGTTAATGGTCTTACTGAAATATTTGAGAAAGAATACTTCCTAATGGCTGGTTGGAAAAGTGATATATGAAGACATAGAGGTATGGTTCGTGGACAGTGGCTCATATTGCCACATGACTGGGATGAGATCAATATTTTTGACTTTCTCAGAGTCTGACACATATTGCTATGTAGGATCTGGGACCAACACCAGATAAGCAATAAGAGGATATGGATATGTAAGATTCTACTTCGAGTTGAGAGGGTTTCTAGGAATAGAACATATGTCGTATGTTCCATATTTGAAAGTAAACCTACTCTTAGTTGCATCTTTTGAAGATGAAGGTTATTTAGTCACATTCCAGAATGGTCAAGTACTTGTGTATTCAAGGGAAGTTTCTCTAAACACAACAATAGTGATTGGTGTTCGCAAGGGGAGGTTATATAGGTTAATGGGAAGGCCTATAGTTGGGTCTAATGGTTTCTTGGAATCAGCATCAACGTCAAAGGCATTGTTAGAGATAAGAAGCTGTGAAAATCCTTCTAGTAATAAAGGAAGGATGAGTCCATGAATAAACCATCCATTAGAATATTTTATTGTAAATATGTATATTTGTAAAATGTAAGATGATATGCATATGTAGATATCTCCTAAATTCTATTTATAAGGCTTCTAAGCCACTCATTGTAGATTATAAGAGAGAGGAATTCTGTAAAATTTCTATTTTGCAACCTTATATGTAGATAAGAGTGAGAGGAATAGTGTAAGAGAGTTTCTATATTGCCACCTTATATGTTGTGAAGAGTGAGATGAATCTCGTTAAAGAGATTTCTAGATAGCCACCTTACATATTGTTAGAAGTGAGAGAAATCTCGTTATAAGGATTTCTATATAGATGTTTCATTCTAAGTGAGAGGAATCTTGTAAAAGGGTTTCTATAGAGCCACTTTGTTCTAGAGTGAAAGGGATCTTTACAAAGATTTCCAAGCCTATGAACAACAAATAGACAATTGTATTGTCTTGTTATCAACTAAAGGACTACATATGGATCAAATTGTCTAAGTTAACATTCTTAGTATTTCTTACTTATATGTCATTTAGTTCTAGTCTTATAGTCATTTTAGTGTGCTTTTATCATGTGAATTAAGATTTTTCATATTGAATTCATTTTTGTAATATGCATGGATGTGTCAGCTAAGCTTCGTGACACCACACCCAATAATGTGTAAAAAATAAATATTTAATGCATGAATTACAATTCATAGCCCACATATCACTTAGCTTGACGTGAGCTAGAACAAAAAACGTATAATATTATTTCTCAAATTATATTCGATCCAAATTTGAGTGTGGCTTGGATCTGGTGGTTGAACATTATACATTTCATCATTTCATCTTCAATCAATGTCATACATGCACCTTATAATTTAACATTACCAAATTGGTGTACGTCAATGGCCCCTTGTTTATGGGACAAGGGACCACAAATTAATTTTAGTGCTTAGTTTATGGAAGTATACATACCCTACTCCCTCCAAATTCAAATATGTGACCTCCAAGGAGGAAACATGTTATATGTTTAAACATATTTTTAGGTCCACATAAATTGTATGACAACATTTTTTCATCTCCAAATCCAATTGTATATAGGTATATTTATAATTATATATAATAAGTTATATCAGATATAATGGGAATTGGTTAGTTCAGAAAGTTGGAATGTGCACAAAATGAGGATTAGCGAAGACCCTTGGATAGGCAGTGGGAAAGGGTATAGGCTGCTGGAAAATTTACTCAATACTCTATATGGATATGGGATTTTTTATTTGAGTCAAGCCACTTATAAAGAAATGACCACCATTTGGAGGTAGGCATGAAAACTATAGGCATGCTCAATTTAAGTGGAAGAGAGAAGGTAGTATGGGAAAATTGTTTCTCAAAACTAACATCAAGTCATGTGAGAATAGAGAAAATGGASAATGAATTGATATACTCAAAAAATCRTACCAAAGGAATGTATACTCTCAAGTTSGGATACAAAACRRTATGTGACTTTGGTGGAATAGGTGAACCTATATGGTGGTGGRAAGTCATTTGGAYGTTCAAGTGTCTATTAAAATCTCATCTTCTTATGTGTCTTACTCTTAGGAATAAGGCTCTTACCTAGSATGTCTCACDGAAGTACATTAGACATGGTCCAAGTAGATGTCCCCTCTRTAAAGAGAATTAGGAAAGCATATATCATTTGTTGGTGASCTATAATTATTAAGTCTAGGTATGGAAAGAGGTTGAAGGTTTCATAGATTTAAGGAATTCTTATTTGGGGAGGACTCAATAGAGGAAGCGTTGAAATCGTGGTTCTCTAATTTCGCTTTTAAAAATTTTGAATCTCTCCCTTTGATTATAGCTTAGGTCATTTGGCTTACACATAAAGCAAGATTATTTGAAGACATGATTCTTCCTTATATCTAGTGTGTCATACACAGTAATCCTATCTTGGATAGCATCAACTAGACCCACAATGAGAAGCCGAAAAGGAAAATTTATGTTAAGCATATTGATAAGAATGGAGCTTGGACATACTTTAATGGGACATGTCAAGGGGATCCTCGAGTGTGTGGAGTAGGGGGGTCATTTACTTACTTGAATAATTCGCATGTCTTAAAATTCAAAGCGGGGCTAGGTAGAGGTTCCAATAATTATGTTGAGTCAATGTCTCTAAAATTGCTTCTAATGCTCTCTACTAATAAAGGTGCTTTAAAGATCCGTGTATTCGGTGGCTCTTTGGTTGTGATTAATTGGATGTTGGGGGTTAGAAAGTTAGATAATTTTATCTTGAGGAATATATATGAAGAAATTCAAATTTTTAAATCTACTTTTAACTTTATTTGTTTTCACCATGTGTACACAGAAAGAAATGAGGAGGAAAATGTCCTCTCCAAAGCTAGATTGTAGTTGGAATCAAGGCAATGGAAAGTTCAAAATTTCTTGGAGGGTAAGTTCTTAGTTTCTATTATCTCTTTTTTTATCTCTAGTTGGGGGCAGTGAATCACTGAATGGTAAGAGTGGACAAGAAACTATGCTCTTATTGTGGTAAGAGTGGACATCAAATTGAGAAGTGTTGGACACTTTACCCGCACTTATGTCCGAAGAAGAATAGGAAAGATGTAAAGGCACTTGCAAGAAGACAAGCAGTAGCTCTAGATGAAGTTAATGGTCTTACTGAAATATTTGAGAAAGAATACTTCTTAATGGTTGGTCTTGGAAAAGTGATATATGAAGACATAGAGGTATGGTTCGTGGACAGTGGCTCATCTTTCCACATGACCAGGATGAGATCAGTATTTCTGACTTTCTCAGAGTCTAACACATATTTCTATGTAGGATCTGGGACCAACACCAGACAAGCAATAAGAGGATATGGATATGTAAGATTCTAGTTCGAGTCGGGAGGGTTTCTAGGAATAGAACATATGTTGTATGTTCCATATTTGAAAGTAAACCTACTCTTAGTTGCAGCTTTTGAAGATGAAGGTTATTTAGTCGCATTCCAGAATGGTCAGGTTCTTGTGTATTCAAGGGAAGTTTCTCTAAACACAACCATAGTGATTGGTGTTCGCAAGGAGAGGTTATATAGGTTAATGGGAAGGCCTATAGTTGGGTCTAATGGTTTCTTGGAATTAGCATCAGATTCAATGTCAAATTCAGCATCAGCGTCAAAGGCATTGTCAGAGATAAGAAGATGTGAAAATCCTTCCAGTAATAAAGGAAGTATGAGTCCATGAATAAACCATCCATTAGAATATTTTATTGTAAATATATATATTTGTAAAATGTAAGATGATATGCATATGTAGATATCTCCTAAATTCTATTTATAAGGCTTGTAAGCCACTCATTGTAGATTATAAGAGAGAGGAATTCTGTAAAATTTCTATATTACAACCTTATATGTAGATAAGAGTGAGAGGAATTGTGTAAGAGAGTTTCTACATTGCCACCTTATATGTTGTTAAGAGTGAGATGAATCTCATTAAAGAGATTTCTAGATAGACACCTTACATATTGTTAGAAGTGAGAGAAATCTCGTTATAAGGATTTCTATATAGATGTTTCATTCTAAGTGAGAGGAATCTTGTAAAAGGGTTTCTATAGAGCCACTTTGTTCTAGAGTGAAAGGGATCCTTACAAAGATTTCCAAGCCTATTAACAAAAAATAGACAATTGTATTGTCTTGTTATCAGCTAAAGGACTACATATGGATCAAATTGTCTAAGTTAACATTCTTGATTCTAAAAAACTGAAGGCGAAGGAACAAAAGGAAGGAGGAAGTTGGAACATGTAGATCCGAAGCAGAAAGGATATCAAATTAATGCAAAAAAATTTAGATCTAGTAAAGGAGAAATAATCCTCTTAATAAATAAGAGGCATAAAGATGCATGCTATAAGCATCTTTAAAATACTATGTCATGTTCGTGTACATGTATACCTTGAGTAGAAGCAAGTCAAGTACATATGGTAATAGTACATATTGATTTGTTTTCAAGGCAGGAGGAAAGTAATGGATAGGGAATTCATTCAAAGACTCCTACAAATACATCAACAGTACAGGAATAGTGAGTCCAAAAGGCAAGGCATAGATCAACATTCATCTTGGTTTCATTTTGGCCAAGATAGACTATCTTCAGCAATGAAGGAGATGGGATTGGATGTTGAATATAGGATGCAAGTATTGCATATATTCAATGAACAAGGCTTTTGTTATGAAGGAATCTATGAGCCAAAACCGAATCTATATCTACATTAGCGATAATGCCAATGGCCAGAGTCAGAGCCATGTTCCAAGACAAGAGTACACTTGTCTAATACCTAATATCTAAGATCCAAGATGAAGAGTGGGTAATAGAATATTCGGCAAGATGGAAGAGTGAAGAAGCTTCCTCACTAAGTTACTGGATAAAGAGAATCTTGTTGGTTATGTGTTATATTCTTTGCATGTGTGTGTGTGGGCGCGTCAGATTTGACAACTGCGTCTGACAATCCCTTTTGGGCGTTTTTTTTCTATTTTAAATGATTTTTCTATTTTTAGTGGTTTTCTAAATTAATCCTGGATTAAGGGATTATGGTTTTGGTATATACGGAATACCTAAAGATATTGTATATATATTGTATGGTGAATGGTGAAATTAATACAATGAAGCATTGAAAGGTTTTCTCTCGGTTCAGGGTTTCTGGTATAAATCTCTGGGTACTATGTGTATGAGCCATTGATTAATTTATGTTTTTCTTAAGAATCTATATGCATTGCTTTACTTCATAGGTTTAAAACTTACATGTAGTATAAGAGCTAGTTTCAGGGATGATTTTAAGGATGGAAATTTATTTGAAAATGTAGAAACCTTGGTGAATATTACTAATCCTTCATATGCCAACTATAAATGTTTGGCGATATTTTTGTAAAAATATTCAAATTTCTAAGGATTTTATATAGTTTTTATAAA
>JZKD02S2345097.1:0-31461 GCA_000966675.3 Picea glauca
CCTATTATAAAAAATAAGAACACAGTTTGGTTATAAGACTATTTGTTATAACCCTAAATTGCTCTACACATGCATACATGGCCTTTGGCCCTCTTACTTGCATTTTTTTCCAAGTCACTACAAAGTTGCTCTTATAGAAAAACATTTTTTTGAAGATGTACGCACCATGCACCAATACTTCCCTCGTACATATGCTTGTTGCAAGACTACAGCCCGCATACATACACATGTTGCACCATTACAGCACACGTATACTTGAAAAAGTTGCAAGGAATTCGTTGAGATTACGGGCTATTGGGTAGTTTCCTAACTAATCCACCGCATATACCCCATCACCCAACCAAATAACCATCCTTTTGTCATATAAAATGAGGTGTTGGGGTCTCATTCCACATCTAGACATAAGAACAATGAAAGTCGACCCGTTTCACATCCCCTCCTTACCCAAGTTATTGCAGCCCTTTTGTGAGAATTGCCTCAGCATTCCCCAATTATCCCTTCTTCCTCCATCAAAACCCATTCACTTCCCAAGAAGAGATCAAAAGGTGTAGAGGAGAAGCCATACAAAGGTGCACTTAGAGCTTGGTGAAAAGGATCCCAGACCAGGTTCGTGGAGCAGTAGTTGGATTTGGTTGTAAAGGTATAATCATTGAGTTATTAATAAAAGAAGTACTTTTACTGTCCCAAATCATGGTGTATTGAATCATTTTAATGGTTTATTTTTTGACATTCTAACATCTAACCATAATTTGTATATGAATAGCATGCTTGTAGCTTTCTGTTTTTCCATGTTTGAATGCAGGCCAGCCATGGGAGGAGGTGTACAGTCAACGAAGCTTTCAAGCACAAGGTGATCATCATGAAATGAGAGTAGAGGTATAGTTACCCGATCCCTCTCATCTTTAATTTTCTTGTATGAGTTTTGGTATGTTTGGGGTAGTTAAATAAGTAGTTGAATTTTAGATGGTTAATTGATATGCCTACATTTTGAACCCTAGTGTAGTCATAGGGGGTTTTCTCGCTAGCAGAACCAGCGACCATACTGGGGAAGCCTCTAGCATTTTAGGGGATTTTTGGGTGTCTGATTGGTTTTTCTGCCTTTCGAGTTTTTGTTGAGTCTTTTGAGTCTTTTAAGGGATTGTGGTCACCTTCAAGTTCCATACCAGTTCTCCCTACCCTATAGGTATGTTTGTTTTATTTATTTTTTGAGGAATTACATAGTTGTATGCGCTCTACTTTGGGCAGCCCACGTACATATGTGAAACATCACGCGTACATACGTAGGCTGATGAAGCACCAATAGCGTACATGGTTCAAGAAATTGTTTTTGTAAAAGAGGCAGCCAACCTCTTTCTTGATTGAGGTTTATACTTCTCAGGGTTTCTTGACATAATTCAGAGTCTTTGTTTTTACATCCATAGCTTGGGTTAGATTTTGGTTTACTTATATTTTTTAAGTTACTTGTGTTTACTTCTGAAAGGGTTTTAAGCGAGTCTTTGAATTTTTGATCGGATTGTTTTGGTGTCTTTAATGATTCATTTCAATCCGCAGTGGGCCAAAGATCTATTTTAGTCTTGTCTGGTTGTTCTTTTCCCCCTTTCATTTTCTTTGAAAAAAAAGAAAAAAATATTTATTTCAACTTTTTCCTGTTTTAAGCATTTTCAAAAAAAAAAAATATATATTCTTAGTTTGGTAAAGTAGTTGGATTTAGTTATTTTACTTGATAGGAAAAAGAGTTCATTTTTTAAGTTCTTTACTGATTTCTTGAAACTTAAGTAGCTTGTAGTCAAGCGAAATTTCGTTTTTTCATTTTAGGTATTATTTTTAAAGATCTTGAAAAAGTTAGTTACAGAAAAGTTGGTTACAAAGAGTTAGTTGTAAATATTTCCTTTGACTAGAAGTAATTTTTCTTTCAGAGTTTTGTCTTTTTATCCTCTTTTTGTCTCTCATAAACATCACTAGTTTCATATCCATATCCTTTGAGTTAAACAAGCCATTAAAACGAACGCTAAATCTAAAATTAATTAGACTTTTATGTTTGTATGGTCAACCAACTAGTTTACGGTTAGTGTCTTGAATTACGTTGGAGAGGAAACTCTTCAAGACCGGTAAACAAACATTGGAGTCAAAGACAGGGAGTGTTAAAGTCCAATGATGTGAAATTTATCCGGGACCCCCCTCTATCATAGGATCTAAACTCGAGGTCGTGTGAGGAAAGGAAACAGAGATAACCCCTCCAAAGTCGGACTAAACGTAGTGGGGAACACATATTGAGGATCTTTCGTGGGAATGCCATCGCTCGCATTTGCATATGGAGCTTCATGGACATCGAATCCATTTGAGATCCTATTTTGTCTTCTGGAACACTTTATTTCGATACCCTCGGTAGGTTTTGGACGTGTTATCCTTCTCATTTTAGTCCACCCGACTATCGACTGTACCCTCCTAGTGATTGTTTGTGAGATGGGGATATACCACCGTACCTAGGGAAGATGTCAGGTCACACTTTGAAGAGTATACCTGGAGGATGCTTCTATGTTCTATTTTCACTTGCACCGGTAAGTTTCTCTAGTGTTGGTTGGTGTAACTGTTCTTCCAACTAGATAGTGGTTTTCTTGGTTTATCTTATAGCAATTTTTCTAGTATGTGCTTTGTTTTAAACGCTAGTTAAATCCTTACTGTGTCATTGATCTTTTCACAAAGTGGAAGATCAAGAGCTCCATCGGTTGTGAAGGATTCAGGGCCTGTCGTTGGTTGCATTAGATCCACCACTTCCATCATTATGGTGAAGACTTTACCAAAAAGGGTCATTTCGACTAGGTTGCAGGAAATTATGCCCGATCCTGCTCCAAGAAGATATTACTCGAATCCAGAGGAACCTACTATTTATGACCTTGGAGCGGAATCTCTTAGGCCAGCCAACCCTCCGATCACTGACTTTTTGGTGCAAATCTTGGTACAACTTGTCCCTCTGAGGGTAACACCTTACGAGCCTCAAATAGTCTTACAAGAAGCTATGGAAGCAAATGTTGCTACTTCGTCTGGGAGTCCTCATACTCTCATTTCGACTACTACCACATGGGGTATGTTGCCTCCTAACCCACCTTCGTCGGTCCGGACCATAGTGGTCTCGACCCCCTCTACCTTGGGAAGTGGTCTAATACCTTCATCGGCGATGACCACTGCTTCATTTATGCAGAGTGCGATGGGCCCTCCATTTTCATATGGGATGCGCTGCTTTGATTCGAACTCTCTCCTTACCTACTCCACCCTACATACCATGGGTCTGGGGGTAGGGAGCTCAAACACTCTCATGAAAGGGTATACTAGGGGGGCTTCAGTCCCTTTTAATGTTATCCCTTGCAGTGGGGGTCATATACCTCCTTTGTCCCCCTCACTCGGTGGTACTTTCCAACAACCCATTGAGTCGAATACTAACTACAGCTTGTTTGGAGCAGGCAGTTTACGACATTGTCTTACACTACCTCGGTGGGATCCATGTCATTCTCTTTGTTCATAATGTTTGGTAATAGCATTTTTTCTTTGACTATCATCTCGTTCAGGGGAAACACTAGTTTTGGACAACATAATCCTGTGCAGGGTACTATTCCTACACAGAGGGAAAGTATAGGAGTTTTCTCCTCACAAGGACTTTGGAATCCTTGGCAGGGATTAGTTCCCTCGCAAGGGATGTAGATCGAGGGAAACCCCTTCCATGGTCAATGGAACCTAGGGAAAGGCTTAGTCCCTATGCCCATTGAATCGACTGGGGGAATCCCCTTCCAAAATATTTGGAACACAACGCAGTGAGAAAACCCCGCCCAATCCACATCGTCCAATTATGAGAATCAATTGATGATATCCCAGCAAACACATTTTCTGTATGCTGGTCAAGGCCACGATGTCTACCAAATCCCTGGCTAGCAACCCAACTTTTTCTGGAAACCCAGTGCCAGTCAAACTCCAGATCCCCTTTTTCATGTACATAGTACACAGCCCAAAATATTGTTTCTAGGAATGCTACATCTTCCAGACTTGTCAAGGTTTCTTCACGTCCCGATTTGTCATGATCCCTGTTGGCCCCCCATGGCGACTAAATTTCCCTCGGATATTCTGAAATTCGAAGGCAAGCATGGAGAATACTCAAGTGATCACGTGACAACTTTCCACTTGTGGTGCTCGTCAAACTGGCTATGAGAGGACTCCATGTAGTTGCGCCTGTTTCAACGCACTCTTATTGGGGGTGTCGTGAAATGGTATATTGAGCTCGATCGCTCAAGGTATTCTTACTTTAGTGACTTGGCAATGTTCTTCCTAAACCATTTCCAACTACCCATGAGATACTATTTCGGCACTAAGTTGCTAGCCAACTTTGAGAAGACTAAGGTCGATAATATCTTAGATCACATCTGAGAATGACAGCGTCGGAAGAGCTTGATTAAGGCATAGGTCCCACAAGATTTCTTGTTGGAGTGGTTCCTAAAGTCTTTGGTACCAGTTTTATCCAAGGATGTTGTAACTTCGAGAGTGTTTTCAGAGGAGGAGGCGATAATGAGAGCGCAACAGCTCGAATTAATTTTCTCTCAATCTGGCTTACTCTATGAGATATTTCCATATGCGCCACGATCCATCCTCGACAAGGCCAGACAAAAGTATGGACCACATTTCGATGGTATAATTGGTTCATCACAAGGAAATTCCATTGATCTATTTTCAAATCAATTGCAACAATTGTCGATACAATAGATAGCGAACAACCAGACCTTCGGTTCGACTGTTCCCCCTACCCAAACGTCATATGTACACATTGTGCATTCAATGAACCCAAAGGCCAACCAATAAACTGAAGGAAATGAAAAACAATGAAAAAAGAAGGGTAAAGGGGATAAAAAGGCTAATAACAATGTTGGTGAGGGAAACATAGAGAAGAGAAAGTCGAAGTATATGTGTAACCTTTTCACGGAAGACCATCTGACTCACATGTTCCCATGACTTGCATAGACCCAAAATATATTGGCATATCAACAACCTATTGTGCTGACAAACCCATTTCCACATGGGGAAAATATGGCTCAAGCCTCAACATCTTCGAGCACGGAAGGGGGCAGTCAGGGACCCCCTGCATCTACTAGTAATACCTCGACCATGAATTTTTTTATCGTAAAAGGTAATACTCATATAGATACCAGGACCCAAGATTATAGAACACTAGAATCTGTCGAGAAGGGTAAAGAAGCCACAAACCTACCAGTTCCTCTCCAAATCGAGAAGACAATGGGAGAAACAATTATACAAATCTCGGAAGGGGCGTTCAAGAAAGATTCTTATAATCTAAATGTGATGATTGCCAAGAAATACTCTGTGGTGGAAGATTTAGCACAACCCCCTTGTGAAATGTCCTCTTTGGAGGTCCTCCATAACTTCCCTTCACAGAGAAAGACTTTGTTATCCACCTTGGGATCTGCAGAGACTTGTAATCTGGGAGCGATTATTCTCGATCCAACTGACTTGAAACCTCGTCTCCCTTACCACATTTTGTTTCAGATAGTAGTGGCTTACACTATGAAATATTTTACTTGGAATATATTTCGTATGGTGGTTGATGAGGGTTTCTAGACTTGAGTGATGTCATTGGTGTGCTGGAAGGCCATTGGCCACCCCATTTTTTCTCTGTCGCCTACTTTTCTTACTTCTTTCGATGGTCATTTATTCAGACCACATGGAATCATTAATTATTTGCTCATGCAGTTATGAGGGAAGAACGTGTGTGTTGAAGTCGAACTGTCTGATGCACTCTCAACTACAACCTTTTGTTAGGAAGGAGTTGGACTTATGCAATAAATATCGTGGTTGCCATATTTTTTTGGGTCTTGTTGTTTCCACACAAGGGATGAATCGTGACCATTGACTAGTTGTCCTTCTCTCATCCTTACCCTTCATCGAGGGCATCCACGGTCTCGATGATTGATAACCCTTATCTTGGCACTATCAACGTAGGGGTTGGTTTGTGTTTATCATTGATGGGTAGTTTTTATTACCCGCCTCCTTCCAGTAATGTCAAGGTTATATCAGTTGCCCCTGACTAGCCTAGGGCTGAAATATTTCAAATGTCATTGTTCCCAACGACTTACTTTCACGATCCATGGAATCCTCCTTCCCCATCGTCCTCGATGGAAGGGATAGGGAATTCTGGCATGGCCATGCCCTTGTCCCTAGCAGAAGTTGCATACAACATTGTCCATCAATCTTCCACCAACCCCTATCTAACTCTTGCACAAGAGTTAGATCAAGTTCTCGAGCCTATTTGGGCTCAAGGTTCCCTTTCCACTACAAATTATTTATACCTATTCTTTCCCTTAGATGAGGTGATTCTTGATGCATTGACTAGTCTAGACAGACCCTGGGATGATCTCCATCATAGGTCATACTTCCTCCTAGAGTTAAGAAGAATAGAGGCAGGTGAATTTGTTTTGACTATGAATGGAGATAGGTTGTGCCCTATTAATCCTTTGGCTACGCATGCAATTTACGTCAAGGATAATATGGAAAGTATCTATGAAACGATCCCTATAGATATCTCCAGAACCCCTGGCGTCATGGAGAATGATTTCTTCAGAGCGGACTGCTCCCCCAAAGAGATTTGAATTTATACAGACTTATTTAAGGAATTTCAAGATGTTTTTCCTGGTCTTACGAGGAAATTCCAATCATTGATCCAAGAATCATTGAACATGAGATAACGACTTATCTTGATGCCAATTCAGTTCGACAAAAGCTTCGTCCCATAAATCCTCGAAAAGCGACAGCAATTAAGGCTGAAGTAGAGAAATTGAATAAATACGGTTTTATCTACTCCGTACAGTTGATGTAATGTGTGTCAAATGTTGTTCTAGTTAACAAAAAATAGGGTACGATTTGCATGTGCATGGAATTCCATGACTTGAACAAGGCTTGTCCGAAAGATAATTTTCCCACCCCATTCATCGATCATATTATCGATGAATGTGTAGTTTGTGAGGTCTTTTCATTCATCGCTAGTTTTTCAGGATATAAAGAGATTCATATCAAACCCGAAGACCAACATATAACAACTTTTATCTGTCTTTGGGGCACATTTTCTTATCGTAAGATGCCTTTTGGCCTAAAGAATGTTGGAGCCACTTTTCAGCGGGCCATGTATTTTTATTTCCAAGCCCTTAGACATATATTTGAGGCTTATCTTAATGATCTAGCATCATGCTCTCGCTAGAGATATGATCATCCCACACACCTCCAACTAATCTTTGAACGATGTCGCTACTATTGGATTCTCTTAAATCCTAATAAGTGAATTTTTTTCGTGACGACGAGTCATCTCTTAGGTTTCATAGTTTCGACAACAGGGATCATGGTTGATCCTCTTAAGTTTGAGGTGATAGTTCAGTTGCCTCCCCTATGGACAATACCACAGCTTCAGAGCTTATAGGGGAAAGTGAACTTTCTTCGACGTTTTGTCGCGAACTACGTCGAGATCACTAAAGGGTTCATGTGTTTATTGAAAAAGGGAGTCCCTTTATGTTGGGATGAAGTCGCTAAGCGCACTTTCTAAGTATTGAAATGCACCCTTACATCTTCCCCTCTGCTCCGGCCTCCAAATTATAAAATATATTTCTTATTATACTTAACCACTCCAGAGTCGACCATCAGCATGGTCTTGGTTCAAGAGGACAATCTACTCGACGAGAATGTTATTTATTACTTGAGTCGAGGCTTGGTTAGGTCGTAACTCAATTATTCCCATGTTGAGAAAATTATGTTGGCAGTAGTGCATGTTGTCCAGTGGTTCCATCATTATATTATGCTTCGCAAGACCACCATCATTGCTATTATGAATCCCTTTCAATATGTGTTGACACAATGGTCCATTGGTGGAAAGATCGGTAGATGGATTGTAATCCTCTAGGAATTTGACTTGGATTTTGTTTCCACGAAATCCAAAAAGTCGTTGGTCTTTGCGGAAATTATTTTAGAACTTCGGGTCGAATCAAGTGATGTTATGCCCAAAGAATCACCTATTAAAGGAGATATTTTTCTAATCACATCTTCGAACCCCTAGTATGGAGATATGCTAGTCTATCTCCAGACTTTGAATTTCCATGATTTTGATTCCCACAATAAGCATCGATGAATTCACCATCAGGCATGAAGCTATCTCATACTCGATGACACTTTGTATCATCTAGGATTAGATTGTATTCTTCGCCAGTGCCTTATAAATGAGGAAGAAGAACTCGTTCTTAAGGAATGCCACACTGGAGCATGTGGTGTTCATTTGTCTAGGTTGGAAACAACCCAAAATATTCTATGAGCTAGTTACTTTTGTCCTACGTTAATCAAATATTTCATTGAGTCGGTCAAGAAGTGCCACCTATGTCAAATCTTCTCTCGGAAGATGAGGGCACATCCTGCTCCCATGTTTCCCATCATCATTGTTGGTCCCTTCATTAAGTGGGGGATTCATTTTACTACATGTCACCCGGCTTCAGCGAGGGGGCATCGTTATATCATCATAGTGGTATAATTCTTCACAAAGTGGGTTGAGTCTATGCCAATGTTCAACAATGATGGATAAACATCATCTCTCTTCATTTTTAACTAGATAATAGCAAGGTTTGACATCCCGAAGGTTATTTTCACTAACCATGGCAGTCACTTACAGAACAAAATGATGTCCAAGTTCACATCAAATCTTGGGTTGAGGAAAGAACATTCATCACCCTAATACCCACAAGAGAATGGTCAGGTGGAAGTTGTGAATAATACCCTCAACACTATTCTTCAGTGAACGATCAATTCTGCCAAGTCAAATTGGCATTTGATGTTGTACTCAGCATTATGGGCCTATCGAACATTTGTAAATACTACCACTGGTTTCTCACCTTTTCAACTTGTATATGGGTTGGAAGCAGTCTTGCCTAATGAGTGCCAGATCCTATCTTTAAAGTTAGCAGTAGAGTTACTTCCAAACACTTCACCGCATGAGGAATGCCTATTATATCTCAAGCATCTCTATGAGCAATGTCCTGATGCAGCCTTGACCAATGAGGCTCATAAGAAACAAGTCAATTGTCAATATGATCGGTTCGTTCATCCTCGGATTTTTTTTTCGAAGGTGATCTTGTCTTGGTCTATGATCAATACAAGGATCCCCTAGGGGAGGCAAGTTCAAACCCATGTGGTTCAGACCTTTCATTGTGAAAGAAGTCTTAAAAAAGGGCTCCTATCATCTGGTTGAATTTGAGGGAAATTCCTTAGTGGAGCCTAGAAATGGGCTCTACCTCAAGAATTATTACTCTTAGGTTGGTCGCCTAGGTGACTTCTTGTACATATGTATATTTCTTATAAAAAAAATTGTTTTTTTTGTTTTATGGATGTGTCATTATTTATGTCATCCTTTTCACTGTGGTACATGTCAAGTGAATTGGAGGTGTTTGTTGGGTTTGCGGACGATGCTAGCTGACACACTCGGAGGCTTGCCTCCGCATCTTGGGTGATTTTCATACCTGAAGGCCAATTGCTATCTTTAGGAGGTATCTGTCTAGGTGAAGCCACAAACAATTTCATCGAATATATTGCAGTGATAGAGCTGCTTCGTGACACTTTGTCGCATGGAATTGCATAAATACTTATTATGATCTTGCTTATTTGTCAGTATTTGCAATCGATGTTCCTTGGTACTGTCTCATATAGTTCACTCATCCAGATAATAAGGTTCACTGGTAGTCTGGTCTAAAGTGATGGCCGAGCACTAGTAGTAAGTCTCGTGAAGGCAGAAGGCCGCTAAAGGGCAGTTGTAGATGCTGAGGGTCGTGGAAATCTGGCTATAGGGTTCACATAAAACTGCAAAAGCTTGGTGGATTCCAGGTGGTGGGGTTCATAGTTCAGACAGAGTAAAGTGGTTAACCCGACGATATTGGTTCTGTCGAGAGTAGCAGAAATCAGAAGACCAGATAGCAAGATGAGATAGCGCATGAGACAAGAGTGTGATCAGTCAAGCCTCAATCTCTGATAGAGGAGGCCTCTGACGAGCTATTCGTGGAGATCAGAAAAATGGTATCAAAGCCAATCACCTTCATTTTCTCCCAGGTATGATATCAGAATCTTCGATCTGATAAAGCTAGTCGCTTTGTATATAGGTCTGTGTGTTTTATTTTTTGTATAGAATCCAGTACCGTAATAAGAAATTACTAGTTTCTGCCTGAGCAATCAGCTAGGAGCCCATCTAACATTCTCTCTCTCCAGAGCAGAGGACTAAGATTAAATGCCCTCCATTCCTGTGCAGAAATAGTAAACCTCTACTACATCCATGAATTCATCAGTCTATATTCGTACTGTACATAACACTGTAGACAACACTGTTTCTACCTCTGAAAATTCTTTTTTCTTTATGATTCATTATATGCCGACTATAGAAACATTATACCCTAGAATCCAAGACATATATAAGGGCATGAGACCTCCTAGAAATCCAAGATATGGGTTAGGATACATAGAACAGTGTGACAAAGTTATACTAGACTTTCGATTTTCTAACCCTTTACCCAGTGACATTTCAAGACCCTCTATAGAGGAAATGCACAAATTCCATACAGTCATGAGAGGATGGAAAAAAGGGTCAATAAATGAAGAATGGATCAAAAGGATGCTTAACTGGGATTTATTTACAAATACCAAGACAAATGAATTTAATACAGCCATGTCAGATCCTGAAAAAATTAAACTTTCTAAAGATTGGCAGAAGTATATATCTGACAATAACCTATGGATTTCCTTCTTTGAATGTAGGAAATTAAATCAAAAGGCTTTGGTACAAATGATGGGAGAAACCTCTGATATTTGTCCTAAGCATAATTGAAAAAGCATTGACGGGCAAACTTTAAAATCTAACTCTACGTTTCCACCTTTCAAAGGTATTGTCTTAGAAGACAACCATAAACAAGTCAAAGAATTTCCCCTACTACTTTCTGAAGAGGCCATCCAGTTATCAGGAATTGATAAAAGAGTCCAGTCAGTCTCTGAACAAATCAATTGGACCAAAACTACCTTGAGAGGCATGGCCACCCACACCTTTGTGACCAATGATTATGCTCGGAAAAGCCAAATTGTAGATCTGCAAGTATCTACAAACATTATTGTATAGTTTGTTGATCAAATTCAAGACAAGGTCACAGAAGTAAAAGAAAAAATAGACTCTGCTCTGACTGAAATTTCTTACAGATCTAGAGAGTCCACAAGAAACCATGAAGAAATGATGGAAGGATTAGGACATGCTTTCTCTAATATGGGAAAGACTTTGACAGAAATAAGACAGTAGGATAGCCACCCAGATAATCCTATCCCTGATTTGTTCATCCTTCAAGGATCACAAATCTCTATACTGTCTCCTGTTTATAAACCTTCTGAGACAGTAATCCTGAAAAAATTCCCACATCACTTCCTAGAAGAAGAAAAACCAGAATCTTCTTCAAGAGATCGTCATTCTCTAGTAACTGTCCAAAATCCTTCTTATGAGAACCTTCCACACCACTCCACTAGACCTCCAGTCCATGACTTAATTGGAAAAGGTAGACTGCCAAATACACAAACATTTGCTGAAGACTAGTTCCAAGAATGGAACATTGACAGTTTGTCTATAGAAAAGATTAGACAAATGATTTATAGGATGTATGTCTCCTATAAGATTATGTGCATGAAAGGTAAAACGGAGATTGAGGCCTACAAAACTATTATTCAGTGTTTTACAGGTACTCTCAGCAAATGGTGGGAAGTAATTTATTCTCCTGTAATGATTGCCAAAATGGAGGCTGAAGTTCTTAGAGATGAAGAGGGAGATATTCTATATCATACTGATGGATCTCCACAGAATAATATGATTGGTGCTCTTACTACTGCAATTCTTGAACATTGGTGTGGTACAGAAGATGAAATTGCTGATAAACATGAGATAATTCTCATGAATATGAAATGTAGGAAGATGTCCGAGTATGAAGAATTCCATATGGATTGGACACAGAGAATACTTGAAGTACAAGATAGTCAAAACCTCCTTTGGAAACAGGTATACTTGGCAGCACTACCAAGTAAATTTGTTGAATACTTGAAAATCCAAGAAGTGTTTAAACTTCCTTACGAAATGTATACCTAGGGAGAAATCTATTCCCTAATCACTAAGGCCCTAATTGGACTTTGCACCAGTATGAAAGTCCAAAACTCTGTATCAAAGTCCACTTATCTCCCTGATCAGAAATCAATTTGTGAGAAATATGGCCTATATATCACAAATCCAGCTAGAAAAAGAAAGAAAAATAAAAGAGAATCGAGAGAAGAAAAAGGGAGAAAGCCCAAATACAGATACAGGTATCAACCTAGAACTCTCTATTATGATCCTGAGGACATCATACTGAAAAATCATACTCATCAGGCTAGACAACAAGCTTGTTGTTGGATATGTGGAAAATCAGAGCATTTAGCTTATAATTGTCCAGAAAACATAGCCTCTAGAAAATCCAAAGGAAAATTATCTAAACAAAAGTCAAAAGAGGCTCAAGAGAAAAAAAAAATAGCCTTGAAAATACACTGTAATAGATGTGGACCAAATGACCATGAAACTAATCAATGTCCTTGCAATCCATTTAAACGAGAAGAGGTTCATCTTCTCCAAGAAGGATGTTGCTCAAGTTCTGATAGTACCTCTGAGTTCCAATATAACTCAGAAGAAGAAATATTAATCAACCAGGATTGCAATTGTAGAAATCCAAATTTTTGCTCTTGCAAAAGTAGTACAGATAGTTCTGACTTTGAATCAGAGCAAGAAACACAACATAAACTCAAAGTCTGTATGTTCCACAATACTGGAGATCAAGAAGCACAAATTCTAGCCCATATCAAAAGCCTACCTGAAGGTGATATGTAGAAATATCTTCTCGATACTTTTGTAAAAACTGTAAAGTCTAAACAAACGAACAAAACCGTTGAGTTACCTAAAAGAGAACCTTTGTTTATTGATGCTTCTGTGATAAAAATACAAAGACCTTCATCAAGTTTAACAGGGAAGCAAAATTAAAGAATACTTCTGTAACAAACTTGGCCAAAGAAGTACTTTTGATGAAAAAGGAGATCTTTGAATTAAAGGGGAAAATCAAAAGAATGGAGGAAGAAGCAGAATACAGCTTTAAGATTGATTCTTGGGCCAGAAAAGAAATCAAAGAATTAAAAGAAAGGTTAGACTCTATTCCTCCGCCACTAGAAGATGCTCCTTTTGAAAGTTCAAAATCAATAATTCAAGGGAAAACAGTAGCCCAAATGCAAGGACTTGTCTTCCGCATATATGTGTTTAACTCTGGAGTTTTACTCATTGTCTCTGTAACATGCGCTCATTATGATCTTGCTTATTTGCATGTATTTACAATCGATGTTCCTTGGTACTGTCTGATATAGTTCACTCATCCAGATAATAAGGTTCACTGGTAGTCTGGTATAAAACGATGACCGAGAACTGGTAGTAAGTCCTGCGAAGGCAGGAGGCCGCTAAAGGGAAGTTGTAGGTGCGGAGGGTCGTGGAAAGTCGGCTATAGGGTTCACATAAAACTGCAAAATCTTGGTGGAATCTAGGTGGTGGGGTTCATAGTTCAAACAGAGTAAAGCGGTTAACCCAGCGATATTGGTGCTGTCGAGAGTAGCAGAAATCAGAAGACCAGATGGCAAGAGGAGATAGCGCATGAGACAAGAGTGTGATTAGTCAAGCTTCAATCTCTGACAGAGGAGGCCTCTGACGAGTTGTTCATGGAGATTAGAAAAATGGTATCAGAGCCAATCACCTTCATTTTCTCCCGGGTATGATATCAGACTCTTCGATCTGATAAAGCTAGTCTCTCTATATATAGGTCTGTGTGTTTTATTTTATGTATAGAATCCAGTACCGTAATAAGAAATTACTAGTTTCTTCCTGAGCAGTCGGTCAGGAGCCTATCTAACATTCTCTCTCTCTGAATCAGAGGAATAAGACTAAACGCCCTACTTTCCTATGCAGAAATAGTAAATCTCTATTACATCCATGGATTCTTCAGTCTGTATTCGTACTATACATAACACTGTAGACATCACTGTTTCTACCTCTGAAAATGCTTTTTGCTTTATGATTCATTATATGCCCACTATAGAAACATTAGACCCTAGAATCCAATACATATATAAGGGCATGAGACCTCCTGGCACTCCAAGATATGGGTTAGGATACATAGAACAGTGTGACAAAGTTATACCAGACTGCAGATTTTCTAACCTTTTACCCAGTGACATTTCAAGACCCTTTGTAGACGAAATGCACAAATTCCATACAGTCATGAGAGGATGTCAGAAGGGGTCCATAAATGAAGAATGGATCAAAAGGATGCTTAGCTGGGATTTATTTACAAATCTTGAGACAAATGAATTTAATAAAGAGTAAAGCGGTTAACCCGACAATATTGGTTTTGTCGAGAGTAGCAGAAATCAGACTCTTTAAATGAAGAATAGATCAAAATGATGCTTAGTTGGTCTCCATGAACATCTCGTCAAAGGCCTCCTCTATCAGAGATTGAAGCTTGACTGATCACACTCTTGTCTCATGTGTTATCTCCTCTTGCCATCTGGTCTTCTGATTTCTTCTACTCTCGACAGAACCAATATCGTCGGGTTAACTGCTTTACTCTGTCTGAACTATGAACCCCACCACCTAGAGTCCACGAGGCTTTTTTAGTTTTATGTGAACCCTATAGTCGGCTTTCCACGACCCTCTGCACCTACTACTGCCCTTTAGCAGCCTCCTACCTTTGAGGGACTTACTACCAGTGCTCGGTCCTCGCTTTATACCAGACTACCAGTGAACCTTATTATCTGGATGAGTGAACTATATCAGACAGTACCAAGAAACATCGATTGCAAATACAGGAAAATAAGCAAGATCATAATGAGCGCATGTTATAGAGACAATGAGTAAAACTTCAGAGTTAAACAGATATATGTGGAAGACTTGTTTATATTAATCAGAGCGATCCATGGGTATTATGAACTTTGTTCCAGATGCACATACTGAGAGAAGTATGCTCTTCTCTCCCCAAACTTGATTACAGACTCTGGACTCAAAGAAAGACACGAAGCTTCAGACAGAAGGGAAGGTGAGAGACTCAGACTGGCTAACTTGCTCCAAAACACCCTACTCAGGATGAGCTCTCCTCCTTCCTTTATACAAATTTTTGAAGGAAGAGTCATTATGAAGCCAAGACTCGAATAGACAAGTGGCCTCCTATGTCTGCCACCGAATCTTTACTTTTAAGATTTGGCAGTGGTGATCATGCAAGATCCTTCGACTAGATCATAAAGTTATTTCATATCAACCAAAAGCAAATAGAATGGTAGATCTGACGGGATAATCATGCAAGATTCCCTGACCAGAGGACAGATTAATTTGACATAAAGTAGAGTACTCTTGGAAATGTGGGTCAAACCTCACCAAAAGTCAGAGAAGTGCTCCGAGTTTCCAAGATTCTCATTATTAGAAAAGGACAATAATTACAAAGTGGAGGTTGGTTACTGTAACCCATGAAACCCGAATGGCACCACTGTCGTCCATTTAGACATGAATCCTCATGATTACACTGTGGAGTTAGTTATGTCAACCCACGAAAACTGATTTGGAGATTATGATTAATCATTTGCAAGAAAACTGGAGAACCTTTCTGGATAGTTGAGAGTATCCCAACATTTAGTATAAATTTTCCGTGCTATAAAAGGTTGCCCATTTAATATTTGTACAATAGTTTTTGATTTAACAGCCCATTGAAAATGATTAAGGATAAATGAACGTAATAGTTCTCCATCATTAGGTCCTTGCCGGAAGAGGTCTTGTACAGATGATAAAGGAGTGAATGAATTTAAGATTCCTAGATCGATTGCTCCTTTGCTCAATCCAAAGTCTTTACACCAATCTGCTAACCAAAGTGGTGGCCTCCCAGATGTTGCAATGTTAACATTCCCAAACTTGACTAGAGTGAATAATTCTTCTTGATGAATGAAGTTCCACCATAATTCTTTGTATTCAATATAGTTGAAGTCGGTCTGAGGAAAAATAATATTGGGATTTCTTTAAGGCCAATGGAATAATAGTCTGGGTCTGTTTAAGAAAAAGTACTGTTGATTATGTCCCATATCATCCCTTATATCCCATACCAAAATAATATCATGAAAAAGTTTTGTTAGAGCATTTTGTGCTTCAACTGTCGTTTCATTGTTCTTGAAATTATGGGGGCTAAAACATTTGAAACTCTTCTTCCTCTTACTTCAGGTACCAAATTGGAATATGACAGATAAGTTGTCTCAGATAAAATCTTTGTGCTTCTTAAATCCGAGTGGGGTACCCACTCTGCTGCATAAGACTCCCAATTTAAAGAGTCAGGAATATTAACTACTATTTCTACACCATCCCTTAGCTGTACAGAAATTAATAAGCAGAAACTTTGAATATGTTCTCTTCTTAAGAAGTCTGGTATAGAGTTATATGATCCCTTAATATGTTCAATAGTGAAATCAAAATTGTTGAATAAAGCCTGCCATCTAGCAAACTTGGAATCACCGAGAGACTTCAAGTCTTTATTGAGAAATTTATTCATGGTTGTTGCATCAGTTCTTAATAAGAACTTTTTATATATCAAATAGATTTCAAATTTTTGTATGGCATTCAATGCAGCTTTAATTTCTTTGTCAAGGGAAGAACAATTCTTTTCTGTTGCCTGGCATAACCCTGAGGCAAATTGAATAATCTCTTCTTTTCCTTTGTCTCTTACTTGTTTGAGTACTCCTCCCCAGCCAATATTACTTGCATCTGTTTCAGCAATTTTGGGGAGGTCATCATCAGAAAGATGAAGAATAGGAAGATTCTTGGTTTTAGATTTAATATTTTTCACAGCTTGAGTATGGGCTTCTATCCATGGGCTAGGATCTTTCTTTAATATTTCATTTAGAAGTTTTTTGTCTTGTGCACATTTCTTGTAGAAGTGGCTAATATAATTGAGGCTTCCCAGAAATCTTTGTAGCTGTGTTTTGTCAAGAATCTTATCAGGGAATTTGTCTGCAAATTCTACAGCATGAGTTTGTAGAGTTAGTTTCCCATTATCAATAGTATGGCCTAGAAATTTAATCTCAGTCTTAAAAAACTCAATTTTCATTTTAGAAAGAACTAGGCATGCTTGCTTGACTACTTGTAAAAACTTCCTCATATGTTTGAAATGTTGTTCTAAGGATGAGGAAAATACAAGTATATCATCAATATAAACAATAAGCCAGTCAAAATATGGCTTAAGAGTATTGTCCATGACTCTGTGGAATTTGGCTGGTGCATTTTTAAGGCCAAAAGGCGTTACATTCCACTCATAATGTCCAGCAGGGACATTGAAAGTTGTTTTGAATTTATCAGCTTCTTTGATTGCAACCTGCCAAAATCCTGACTTCAAATCAAATTTTGAAAAGATCTTAGCTCCTGCAATTCTAGTGACCAGACTGCTTTTATTTGGGATTGGATAAGTATCATCAGCCAATACCTTATTTAAGGGCTTGTAGTTTACTACTAGTCTAGGAACTCCTCTTATCTGTTCTGAATGTTTATTTACATAGAATCCATAACACTTCCATGGACTAGTAGATTCTCTGATAAGATATTTTCTAAGTAATCCCTTAATTTCTTCTGCACATAGCTTCTAATACTCAGCATTCATAGGTATAGCCCTATTTCTGCAAGGTTTCCCTTGATAATCTTCTTTGTAAGGAAGGGAAACTTCATGCTTTCTTTTCTTCCAAAAGGATGTAGGGTTTTCTGAGCAGACTGTATCAATAAATTCTTGTTTCAACAGAGAAATTTTTTCTTGGATTTGGGTTTTTTCCAACTGGTCTTTGATTCTTACCCCAGATTGAAAGTCTTTCAATTCATCTATTTTCATATTTTTCCTTATTGTTAATTGAACCATGTATGAGATTCATGGGGTAGAAACAAATGGAAGCTTTATGACAACTTTTCCTTTTGGGGAAGGGATGTTGATAAAATATCCTGGTTTATCTGGAGTCACCATTGTAGACCCATGAGGGGCTACTGCTGCAAGGAAAGGAGTACCAAGGATGCAGGCAATAGGAATGGCTGCCAGGAAAAACTTCAATTTTCAACAATAATCTTGAAAGCAAAGGACTGCTTCTGGTATTTGGAATGAGATGTCATTTGGGATATTTCCTAATCCGACAACCAAAGCTTGGGTTTTTTGCCAAAAGGATACAGGAATGATATCTTTTTGTAGCATATTCAGATTTGATCCTGTATCTATTTATGTTTTTAACTTGAAAGGCATCCCTTGTATTTTCAAATCAATCAGAATATGAAATTTCTGATGTTCAATCTGTAGATTTTGTTCTCGATTGTCTTCTTCCTGTCCAGGAATTTCTTTGATAGTTTTTTTCAGCTTGTTTATTTCTCTTCCAAGGTCTGATACAGTAAGAGCTTGGAGAGGATAGCAAATGGATTTTGCCTTTTGAGGAGCTAAAGTCTTTGAGTGGGATGATCTTAATTTTTTGTGAAAGGAATTCCATTCATAAAAGGAAATGAACAGTCCTTCGGAATCCATAAATTTTTTCCATTCACAGGCTAGCCTCATTTTTTTTGTATTTGAAGAATTTTTGGCAAAAGCTTCTGCTTTTAGATGGGTGAATAGGTCCCAATTTAGCATTTCTTTCATCCACTCTTCTTTACCTGTATATTTTCTGCATCCTTTTGATAGCGAAAGAAATTTCTTAATTTCTAGATAAGAGGGTCTCCTCATGTCTTCAAGAAGATATGCTTGACTTCTCTGATCTATTTCTGTACAAGAAGTGTTTTGAAAAACTAAGACATGAGAATCATGTGGGAAAGGGATGTCAGAACACTAGGGATGAGGAAACTGGTCATTTTTAGTGGAATTTGGTGGAGGTAAATTTGTCCTCGGATTGTAGTTTGCATGTTCAAACTGGACTCTTTCATTTTCTTTAAATGCAGAAAGAGTGGACAAAGTGATAAGTTCTCCACAATCAAAACATTTTACTGTAAATGGAATTTGGCCAACTTGGTTTGCCAAAGACTGGAGTGAGGCATGTAAGCAGAATGATGAGGAAGGGAATGAAGAACTTGGATTATTTTTTGTACAAGAAACCTGTTTGGGAAGGTTTCGTTGAGGAAAATAAATGACTGCAGAATTTGTAGTTTATTTTATTTGAGCAGAGGTAGTGGATCTTAGGATTGGTGCTCTAGGAGTATCAATGACCCAGTCAGTTGGGAAAGAGAGATCTTCCCACTTTATCAAATGATGTTCCATTTTCTAGTTTAAAGGGTCTGTTAGCACCAAGGTACTTGATTGAGATTCTTTACTGGGGGTATGCAAGACTGCAGGAAACAGGGTATTAGTGTGTCTAAAGAATCCCCTAACTTGAACAGATATGTTTGTCACGGTAGGACACATGTCGAATCCAGTTGTTCTAAGCTGAAGTTTTAGAATATTTTCAATATTCTCATCAAAAGCATAAAAAGAAAAATTTGAATAACAGTCAAAATAGACAGGCCCATTAGAAAGAGGGGCAACTATTCCTCCAATCAGGGAATCAGTGAATTTGTTATGGGTTAGATCCCTCACTATACATAAAACATAAGACTCTATTCCTTTGTGTACCAAGGGACTAATTCCAATTCTTATACGTCCAAAATGAAGATAATGTATTCCATGCCTCTTATCTTCCTTTTGGATTTCTTTAGCATTGATGAGTGAAATTGTTTGACTGACATCACTATTTTGTTGTATTCTACTTACTGATTCTTTCACTATCACTCGAGTTACAGCCTTTAGGTGGAACATATTTAGATCCTGATATACATGGCTGGGGGAAATGGGAAGTAGTTTCCATGTTGCTTGGGGTTGAGTTTCTATATCTTCTATGCTAGCATGATTTATACTCTGAGATCTATTAAAAGAAAACATGGACTCTTGGCTATTTACAGAGTCAAGTTCAGAAGTACTTTCTTCAGCATTTCTCTCTTCTCTAAAAGACATTGTTCTAGAGTCCATAGTAATAGATCTTACTGTTTCTGCACAGGAAAGCAGGGCATTTATCTTAGTCCTCTGCTCCAGAGAGAGAGAATGTCAGATAGGCTCCTGGCCGACTTCTCAGGCAGAAAATAGTAATCTCTTAGTACGGTATTGGATTCTATACAGAAAATAAATCACAAAGACTTATATACAGAGTGACTAGCTTTATCAGATCGAAGAGTCTGATATCATACCCGGGAGAAAATGAAGGCGATTGGCTCTAATACCATTTTTCGGATCTCCACGAATAGCTCGTCAGAGGGCTCCTCTGTCAGAGATTGAAGCTTGAATGATCACACTCTTGTCTCATGCGCTATCTCCTCTTGCCATCTGGTCTTTTGATTTCTGCTACTCTCGACAGAACCAATATCGTTGGGTTAACTTCTTTGATACCATTTTTTTGATCTCCATGAACAGTTCGTCAGAGGCCTCCTCTGTCAAAGATTGAATCTTGACTGATCACACTCTTGTCTCATGCGTTATCTCCTCTTGCCATCTGGTCTTCTGATTTCTACTACTCTCGACAGAACCAATATCGTCGGGTTAACTGCTTTAATCTGTCTGAACTATGAACCCCACCACCTGGAGTCCACCAGGCTTTTGCAGTTTTATGTGAACCGTATAGTTGGCTTTCCACGACCCTCTGCACCTACAACTGCTCTTTAGCGGACTTCTACCTTCGCGAGACTTACTACCAGTGCTCGACCGTCGCTTTATACCAGACTACCAGTGAACCTTATTATATGGATGAGTGAACTATATCAGACAGTACCAAGGAACATCGATTGTAAATACAGGCAAATAAGAAAGATCATAATGAGCGCATGTTACAGAGACAATGAGTAAAACTGCAGAGTTAAACACATATATGTGGAAGACTTGTTTATATTAATCATAGAAATCCATGGGTATTACAAACTTTGTGCCAGATGCACAAACTGAGAGCAGTATGCTCTTCGCTCCCCAAACTTAATTACAGACTCTGGACTCAAAGAAAGACATAAAGCTTCAGATAGAAGGGAAGCTGAGAGACTTGGACTGGCCAACTTACTCCAAAACACCCTACTCAGGATGAGCTCTCCTCCTTCCTTTATACAAATTTTTGAAGGAAGAGTCATTATGCAGCCAAGACTCGAATAGACAAGTGGCCTCCTATGTCTGCCACCAAATATTTACTTTTAAGATTTGGCGGTGGTGATCATGCAAGATCCTCCGACCAGATCATAAAGTTATTTCATATCAACCGAAAGCAAATAGAACGGTAGATCTGACGGGATAATCATGCAAGATTCCCCAACCAAAGGACAGATTAATATGACATAAAGTAGAGTACTCTTGGAAATGTGGGTCAAACCTCACTAAAAGTCGGAGAAGTGCTCTGAGTTTCCAAGATTCTCATTATTAGAAAAGGATAATAATTACAAAGTAGAGGTTGGTTACGGTAACCCACGAAACCCGAATGGCACCATTGTTGGCCATTTAGACATGAATCCTCGTGATTACACTGTGGAGTTAGTTACGTCAACCCACAGAAACCGAATTGGATATTATGATTAATCATTTTCAAGAAATCTGGAAAATCTTTCTGGATAGTTGAGAGTATCCCAACATTTAGTATAAATTTTTCGTGCTATAAAAGGTTGCCCATTTAAGATTTGTACAATATTTTTTTATTTAACAGCCCATTGAAAATGATTAAGGATAAATGAACGTAATAGTTCTCCATCATTAGGTCCTTGCTGGAAGAGGTCTTGTACAGATGATAAAGGAGTGAATGAATTTAAGATTTCTGGATCGATTGCTCCTTTGTTCAATCCAAAGTCTTTCCACCAATCTGCTAACCAAAGTTGTGGCCTCCTAGATGTTGCAGTGTTAACATTCCAAAACTTGACTAGAGTGAAGAATTCTTCTTGTTGAATGAAGTTCCACCATAATTCTTTGTATTCAATATAGTTGAAGCCGGTCTCAGGAAAAATAATATTGGGATTTCTTTCAGGCCAATGGAATAATAGTCTGGGTATGTTTAAGCAAAATTATTGTTGATTATGTCCCATATCATCCCTTATATCCGATACCAAAATAATATCATGAAAAAGCTCTGTTGGAGCATTTTGTGCTTCAACTGCCTTTTCATTTGTTCTTGAAATTATGGGGGCTAAAACATTTGAAACTCTTCTTCCTCTTACTTCAGGTACCAAATTGGAATATAACAGATAAGTTGTCTAAGATAAAATCTTTGTGCTTCTTAACTCCGAGTGGGGTACCCACTCTGCTGCATAAGACTCCCAATTTAAAGATTCAGGAATATTAACTATTGTTTCTACACCATCCCGTAGCTATACATAAATTAATAAGCAGAAACTTTGAAGATGTTCTCTGCTTAAGAAGTCTGGTATAGAGTTATATGATCCTTTAATATGTTCAATAGTGAAATCAAAATTGTTGAATAAAGCCTGCCATCTAGCAAACTTGGAATCACCGGGAGACTTCAAGTCTTTATTGAGAACTTTATTCATGGTTGTTGCATTAGTTCTTAATAAGAACTTTTTATATATCTAATAGATTTCAAATTTTTGTATGGCATTCAATGCAGCTTTAATGTCTATGTCTAGGGAAGAATAATTATTTTCTGCTGCCTGCCATAACCCTGAGGCAAATTGAATAATCTCTTATTTTCCTTTGTCTCTTACTTGTTTGAGTACTACTCCCCAGCCAATATTACTTGCATCTGTTTCAACAATTTTGGGGAGGTCATCATCAGAAAGATGAAGAATAGGAAGATTCTTAGTTTTATCTTTAATATTTTTCACAGCTTGAGTATGGGATTCTATCCATGGGCTAGGATCTTTCTTTAATATTTCATTTAGAAGTTTTCTGTCTTGTGCATATTTCTTGTAGAAGTGGCTAATATAATTCAGGCTTCCCAGAAATCTTTGTAGTTGTGTTTTGTCAAGAATCTTATCAGGGAATTTGTCTGCAAATTCTACAGCATGAGTTTGCATAGTTAGTTTCCCATTATCAATAGTATGGCCTAGAAATTTAATCTCGGTCTTAAAAAGCTCAATTTTCTTTTTAGAAAGAACTAGGCCTGCTTGCTTGACTACTTGTAAAAACTTCCTCAGATGTTTGAAATGTTGTTCTAAGGATGAGGAAAATACAAGTATATCATCAATATAAACAATAAGCCAGTCAAAATATGGCTTAAGAGTATTGTCCATGACTCTCTGGAATTTGGCTGGTGCGTTTTTAAGGCCAAAAGGCATTACATTCCACTCATAATGTCCAGCAGGGACATTGAAAGCTGTTTTGAATTTATCACCTTCTTTGATTGCAACCTGCCAAAATCCTGACTTCAAATCAAATTTTGAAAAGATCTTAGCTCCTGCAATTCTAGTGACCAGACTGCTTTTATTTGGGATTGGATAAGTATCATCAGCCAATACCTTATTTAAGGGCTTGTAGTTTACTACTAGTCTAGGAACTCCTCTTGTCTGTTCCGAATGTTTATTTGCATAGAATCCATAACAGTTCCATGGACTAGTAGATTCTTTGATAAGATCTTTGCTAAGTAATCCCTTAATTTCTTATGCACATAGCTTCTGATACTCAACATTCATAGGTATAGCCTTACTTCTGCAAGGTTTCCCTTGATAATCTTCTTTGTAAGGAAGGGAAACTTCATGCTTTCTTTGCTTCCAAAAGGCTGTAGGGTTTTCTGAGCAGACTGTATCAATAAATTCTTGTTTCAATAGAGAAATCTTTTCTTGGATTTGGGTTTATTTCCAACTGGTCTTTGATTCTTACCCTAGATTGAAAGTCTTTCAATTCTTCTATTTTCAGATTTTTCCTTATTGTCAATTGAACCATATTTGAGATTCGTGGGGTAGAAACAAATGGAAGCTTTATGACAACTTTCCCTTTTGGGGAAGGGATGCTGATAAAATATCCTGGCTTATCTGGAGTCACCATTGTAGACCCATGAGGGGCTAGTACTGCAAGGAAAGGAGTACCAAGGAGGCAGGCAATAGGAATGTCTACCATGAAAAACTTCAATTTTAAACAATAATCTTGAAAGCAAAGGACTGCTTCTGGTATTTGGAATGAGATGTCATTTGGGATATTTCCTAATTCGACAACCAAAGCTTGGGTTTTTTGCCAAAAGGATACAGGAATGATGTCTTTCTGCAGCATATTCAGATCTAATCCTGTATCTATTAATGTTTTTAACTTGAAAGGCATCCCTTGTATTTTCAAATCAATCAGAATATGAAATTTTTGATGTTCAATCTGTAGATTTTATTCTCGATTGTCTTCTTCCTATCCAGGAATTTCTTTGATAGTTTTTTTCAGCTTGTTTATTTCTCATAGTTTTTTTCAGCTTGTTTATTTCTCTTCCAAGGTCTGATACAGTAAGAGCTTGGACACGACAACAAATGGATTTTGCCTTTTGAGGAGCTAAAGGCTTTGAGTGGGCTGATCTTATTTTTTTGTCAAAGGAATTCCACTCATAAAAGGAAATGAACTGTCCTCGGAATCCATAGATTTTTTCCATTCACAAGCTAGCCTCATTTTTTCTGTATTTGAAGAATTTTTGGCAAAATCTTCTGCTTTTGGATGGGTGAATAAGTCCCAATTTAGCATTTATTTCATCCACTCTTCTTTACATGTATCTTTTCTGCATCCTTTTGATAGCGAAAGAAATTTCTTAATTTCTGGATAAGAGGGTCTCCTCATGTCTTCAGGAAGATATGCTTGTCTTCTTTGATCTATTTCTATACAGGAAGTGTTTTGAAAAACTAAGACATGAGAATCATGTGGGAAAGGGATGTTAGAACACTGGGATGAGGACACTGGTCTTTTGTAGTGGAATTTGGTGGAGGTAAATTTGTCCTTGGATTGTGGTTTGCATGTTCAAACTGGACTCTTTTATTTTCTTTAAATGCAGAAAGAGTGGACAAAGTGATAAGTTCTCCACAATCAAAACATTTTACTGTAAATGGAATTTGGCCAAATTGGTTTGCCAAAGACTGGAGTGAGGCATGTAAGCAGAATGATGAGGAAGGGAATGAAGAACTTGGATTTTTTTTGTACAAGAAACCTATTTGGGAAGGTTTCGTTGAGGAAAAGAAATGACTGCAAAATTTGTGGTTTCTTTTATTTGAGGAGAGGTAATGGCTCTTGGGATTGGTGCTCTGGGAGTATCAATGACCCAGTCAGTTGGGAAAAACAATAAGGATGACATAGGCCATAATAACATAAAAACCCAATAATTCATAAGCCCAATCCATAGTTAATAAAAACAAGATCTCATCACCATGTAAACACTATGGAATAGTAGCATGACATCAAATAAGCACCACACCAATCCATAGCTAATAAAAACAAGATATCATCACCATGTAAACACTATGAAATAGTAGCATGACATCAAATAAGCACCTGATCTCCAATCTACAAGGGGTCCCACCTATTAGTATTATTTTGCTTTTATAATAATAGGCAAAACTTCGTTGACTATTTTAAGTACCTCATTTTCTACAACGTTGGAGCAAGATTGAGGAACTCTAAAGGCAACAACTCAATATACATTTTTAACACTAGCTGATGTAATTCCAGGTTTAGAGGATGTGGCGTGATAAATATTAGGCAAAGAACCACGTGTGATAATAGTTAGGCGAATAGCAATACATGTTCTTACATTAATTAATCTTTTAAATTATTTTTTCAAAAACCACGTGAACGTTGCACGATTAGTTTTTAGGCGAGTGCGTATTTGTAAGAGTTATTAGGCAACTAGATGTAGACTTCGTTATATTATTTACTTTTTCGACAGTAAACAGAGATGGACGCTTAGATTAATGGCGATTTCTTCTCTTTATTCCAAATTTAATGTTCTGATTAATGGCGATTTCTGTATCAACATGCATATTCAATGCGATTTTTTCTCTTTATCATAACCTTCTATATCTTATGATCGTTTCAGTGAAGGCTTATTTCAAGGAAGTCTTAACAGATTCGACTTTCTTAAAATAGAGTTTTTTCACTTTAATATAAAATTTAAAATGATAAAATCCATTCAAACGTAGAAATCGTGCGTATTATCTTGACACGTTTTTTTGTGTGATTGTGGGAAAATGCGTAGCAGGAAAGAATTATCAATAACGTTATTCAGACACACAGTAAAGTATTATAATCTATTAAAAAAATTCCAACAGATAACAGCGAGGAGTGAAGCAATTCCCACATGGGATTGTTACAATTAAACAAACAATTCGAACTGTAATGGGACTTTGAAGTTATCTGCAATGATCGGTGCTGAACCAATGGTATAGAGTTATTATATTGTTTCCTTTATGGATAGATCTGCCCTTCTTTTTTAGGTTTAGGGTTTTTTTCAAATTTCCTTATTCTTATTTTTATTTTTAGGTTTTGTTTTTTGGTGATTTTTTTTTTCTTCTTCTTTAATCCCTTTCTTTAATTTTTTTTTATTTTTTTTATTATTATTATGGATTATATGAATTTATTTTTTTAGATTTATCTTTTATTTTTATTTTATTTTTACTGATGATGAACTTAGCTTGAGGTTCTAAACATCCACAATCCAAATTGTTAAGAGGAATTTCCTAAACCTTAATGGATAATATCCAAATCTATTGAAAAAAACAAAATTTCAAAAAAATGACACAATCATAACAAAATTTCAAAAACCATAAGATATTCCATTCATTTCTAAACCACCACTTTTAAATGCATGGGTTCCAAGGATTCCACAAGAAATTCCCACAACCAAAAGTCTAAATAGGAAGAAAAAGAGTTAAAAGATCATAACTTACACAAACTAAAGTCAACCAAGATTTAGAATAGTTGGATGAAAGAGTTATTGAACTTCCACTAAGTTTTCAATCTATATAATCATATATGGCAGGATACAATGAAAGTAGTGAAAGTAGTGGTGATTGAACCACAACCTTTCAAGACATAGGATCAATTTCAAAAATGTACCCCCACAACCAAATACCAAATAGAAAGTAGTAGACCCATAAACCTACAGAGCACATCTCAATTTCTTTAGAGTAATTTAGAAATCTTACACAAAGCCTCGAATCCAAAACATGGAATATATGTTATAACAAACAATTTAAAAAAAATACATAATATAACAATGACCACAAACCAAGCAATTTCACAAGTGTTAATGTCACATAATTTGAATGATCAAAATGAGTTACATGAAATATAACAATCCATTCCACCTATAAATCCCCTCTTTTACAATCCATTCCACTTGTAAATCCCCTCTTTTTAGATTATAAGCTTACCATAGATGATATGTTTTATCAATAAAACCCACTACCTTGACTACTCAATGTCATAGGACATGTGGCTACTTGACCATCCAATGTCATAAGACATGTCGCTAATTGACCATAATTAGTCTTGGCACCTTTCTTTCAGAATGCTTAATGCAAAGTGAACCATGAACCATTATTTTCAAGTACATAAAACCACCACTACAATGACCTTATATATCTAAGTCATAAAATATATTGGCTAGCCAACCATAACCAATGTGAAATGCACTGCACATTGTGTCCAAGCACATAAAATCACCACTCTAACAATATTTGTATAATTGTGACCCACAAAAAATGGTGAAAACAACAACCTTTCGCAATTCCATTAACATACCATCTCTTGGCTAAAAAACTGTCAAGACAATTTATACACCACATGAAAAATAAAGGAGAAAAAAATATAGTGTTGCATTAGGAAAATGAACACAAGACAGTAAACTACCAAGATTCCTACATATAATTAAGTATTATCCGAGAACCAAAAAAATTGACCAAATACAACAAAACCCAAAAAAACCATTACTAGAAAACACTCAAATAAACAAAGCATCAAAATAGTTGGAAATTCAAGTCCTAAACATCCACCAAGGTCATCAATCTTAGTAAAAATATTCACCACAAATCTCTTACTAAAATTTAAAAAAATGCAACACCCACCAAACAAAAAACAACCTAAGCCTCAAAATGGTTAGAGGTGCAAGTCATGGAGATCCTACGGAGCCTTAACAACATCCCTGAATTATGTGTCAAGGATCTTCCTTGATCTCCCCTCCATATCACAACTTCTCTCTCACCTTATTTTGTACATGTCCTCAATGGCCAATGGATCATTTGGCAAATGTTCTTCTTCAATTACACAATTTTGGATCATTTGGAAAATGTTCTTCTTCAATTACACAATTTTGGATCATTTGGCAAATGTTCTTCTTCAATTACACATTTTTTTTAATATATTTCATCTAGACACCATACCAATTCTTATCTTAAGATGTAATAATTTCCTACATTCGTAATATATCTATATCCATATGCTTTATTATAATAATATATGTGGTAAATTGATATAATTCCTAGTCTTCTAGAGGTAATATACATGTTTTCATAAACATCATTAAGTAAGGGTTTGTTAATTGTAGTTTCCTAATAAGCATTTTTTTTAAACTCTCTTAATATTCTTTCAAGATTATTTGGAGAGGCCGAGATCCCAAATAAAATAATCATGTAGAAATGATAATCATTTCTACTAGTGTTCTAAAGAGCAATCTTCCTCAATTTCCAACTCTTTAGCTAAAGTTTTTTGCATTTATTCCATAGAGAATAAAGAACCTACATGTATCCTCAAAAACATTCCATTTATAAGAGTTTGTGAGGATACATTTAAGAAGGAACTAAATCCAAGTAGTCACCTTTCATTGTGATCATTATTTCCTTGTGACAAGTACCTATTGCCATTTAAGTACCTATTGCCATTACCTTTTTTTTTTCTACATTAATTTTCATTTGAGAGTAAGTGTAAAATTTGTTTAAAGAATTATGATGTCTAACTTTGTTAATAACATAACATCTTAAATGTAAATCAACAACAAAAAAACATAGATGATTTTAGGGGTTAAATTTGGAAAATGGGCTAATTTTCCATGGTTTTTCCCATAAAAAGATTCATCGATTTCCATTTTTTCTAAAAAGGATTAGCCCAAATTCCACAGAATAAAATTATTTTACCTTTAAAATCACCAAAAAATTATATAAACTATATAAAATCATTAGAAATTTGAATATTTTGAATATTAGGATTAGTAAGCTTATCCAAGGTTTATACATTTTAATATAAATTTCAATTCTTCAAATTATGTGCAACAAAGAATAAATTGTTATTCTTATTCCTCCTACCTCATTCTACCCCATTCTACTTGATTTGTATGCCAAATAGTGTTGGAGAGAGGGGAGATATTTTTTCATCTTGATATTATTATTGGTTTTTATTATCCTTGTTTGAGTTTAGTCATTTATTAGTTTCCCAATATTGCAACAATCGTTTTACATAAGTTGAGCATATATTCTCTCCTCTCAAGTGGAATAACTATTGTTTTCCATTCCCTTGCACACTTTTATTTGAGACATTCTATCCAAGACTTTAAAAAAATCTCCTCTAGTTCTCTACCTCCTCTATCCACGATATATAGACAATGAACATATAGAAAAAGATGGGGATGATTGAGTGGAGTTGTGAGAAAGAGTTGAATGTGAAATTGAAGGATAAACATTTCAAATTATAGGTGAGGAAAATATATGTATTATATATTCAAAATCCTTCAATATTTTTTATGATTTATCAATTGTTTGGCTTCCACCAAGTTTTCGATTGTTGTGTAAGAAAATATGGTAGGAGACAATGAAAGTAGTGTTTTTCAAACCACAACCTTTCAAATAGGTCCATTTTCATGAATGACTACCCACAACCAAATCCCAAATAGGAAGCAAAAGACCCACAAACCCAAAGAGAAAGTCTCAACTTCCCTAGAGGAATTCAATGAGCTTACACAAAGTCTTGATTCCCAAACCAAGAATATGAGATACAACAAACAATCTCAAAACAAAATTCATGGTAAAACCCCAAACAAAAACCATGTGATTCCTCAAGTGCAAGTGCCACATAATTAGAATGATCAAAATGAATTACATGAAATTTCATAGTCCACTCTATTAATAAATCCCCTCCCTTAAACTAGAATCCTACCCCAAATCAAACTCTTTTCTCAATAAATCCCACTACCTTAACCATTCAAGTTATAAGACTTATGGCTAGTTATATTGGCACCTTTCTCGCACCATGCTTAATGCCCACTATTTTCAAGTCCATATAGCCACTATTATAATGACTTTATATATCTATGACCTATAAAAGATATTGACTACCTTGCATAATCAATATTGCCACCACTCTCACACCATTTTCAAAGGAAATACACCACATATTGTTTCCAAGCACATAAAATCACAACTCTTTAATATCTTTGACTCACCAAAAAAAAAATGAAAACAACAACATTTTGCAATTTCATTGAGATGTAATCTCTTCCCTTGCATTAGAAAATAAACACAAAAACAATTAAAAATAAATAAATAAATAAAATCAACTCATACCACTAAACTAAATACAGTCTGAGTGGGCCTAATGGTTAAGAACATGTGTTTCCTCTTAAGAGGTCACAATCCAGAGAGGGTAGGGTATGTATACCTTCGTAGACTAGTCAAATAGCTGAGCGGAAATAGATTATTATTATTATTATTAAATGCAAAATAAACACAAAAACAATTATAAATAAATAAAATCAACTCATACCACTAAACTAAAGATATTCCTATACATAATTGAACATCATCTAAAATACCACAAAACCCAAAAATGCATAACTCACCTACACTAACATTAACGAAGTTTATAGTTGAAATCGAACATCATCTAAAATACCACAAAACCCAAAAACGCATAACTCACCTACACTAACATTAACGAAGTTTATAGTTGAAAATGCAAGCCCTTAAACATCGACGAAGGTTTTCAATCTCAATAAACAATTTCACCACAAAGCTCTTACTCAAATAAAAAAAACGCAACACCCACCAAAACCCTAAAAAACCAAAACAACCTCATCTCAAAACCGTTATAGGTGCAAATCGTGGAGCTTCACATCCATGAATTCTGTGCGGGTCTCCCATCTATACCACACCCAACACGAGCTCATTTTCTACAAGAAGATTGGACTAAGATTCGTGAACTCTAAGGGAAACAAGTAAGCCTAATTATTGGGTTATATTAATTAATATTTTTATTACTTTTTCGACAGGAAACGTTTTTATTTCATTTCGGTGGAGTATATTCATCGTACACAGACATTGACGAGTTTAGATTAATGACAATTTCTTATCAAGTTCTA
>JZKD02S2345108.1:0-31461 GCA_000966675.3 Picea glauca
CATCTTTTTCTAGTCATCTGCAGAAGTTCTTGTACGTGCAGTACCTAGATATGTCGCGATCCACTGATCTCTATCCACCAAAAGATCTTCCATATTGAACTTCCACATCTCAAATATTTTCCCATTAAACTTCTCGATATCCATCTTCGAATTGCTTGCCATTTCTTTTCACCTGAAAAACAATACCGCAGATCTCCCACTGTAACAAGGCTTATCAGAGTCCCGAGCCAAACCCTTAACCACAAAGGCGTCCCCCTGAAGCCAATAAAGCTTTGATACCATATGTAAATCCTAACCTTGTACAATATCTACTGCAAACAAATATTCAGAAAAGAACAGAAAAGATACAATGGCAAATACAAACATTACACAGATATTTTTCCCCTGGAAACCCAAACCGGGAAAACCAACATATTCTATATTCATTCATGGTGTTACATTGTTTACAATACAATATACATATAGGAGCCAACGAAATCCAAAAACCTCACCCAATGACCTGGATTAGTCCAAAACCCTAATTCCTTAACCAGAAATAGAAAACCATCGGCAAAAACCATGTGCTGAAAAACCACCTAAATACATTACATGTTTACCGTGGTAGGTGTCATGTTTCCCAAGGCTCATCTGGTTCACCATGATGGAGCTTGGTGGTAGAAATGGTGGCACTGGGTTGTGCATCAATGATCTGTCTTCCCCTTTCTAGTTCTGACTCGGAGTCAAAACCCGCATCTGATTCATAGGTTTTCACTTCGGCCACCAGCAACGGCTTTGAGCGGCAGTCAGCAGTGTGATGCCAAGGGATCTTATGGAAGTCGCACCACTTCCTAGTATCTTTCTTTATCTTTCTGGTGTCCTTCTTTGCTTGCGGTTTGGACTGGTTGTCTTAATAATGTCCATATTTTCTTTGTCCTTTGTTCCATGGGTTGGGGCTACCCTTTCTGGCTTTTGCTGTGAGAGGTTCCCATGCACAAATTTCCGCGTGTTTTGTGTGAGCTTATGCTCGATTTTGACGACGTGTCGTTAGGCCGCGCCCAAGGATGAGATGTCCAAAAATTCCATTTCAGTCTAGATGTATCTATGCAGAGCACCGCGATACTTGAGCAACAGATGTCACTCTGAATCTTTGATACCCAGATTGGTGCGCAACGTATGGAAGATATTTGTGAACTTTGGCATTACTTGGTCTCTTTCTTGCCGTAGTGTGGTCCATTTTGAATACAAGTCGTCATAACTTCTGGCATGGTAGTATTGTTCCTTAATAGCATCCATGAAAAATTTCCAGGTGGTCGTGACTATGAATAATCAGGGTTCCTTTGTTTACTTTTGCTCACAGAAAGTTTCCCACCAGTCTTTGACATGGGGAACAACTTTGAGGAGCTCAAAAGTAATATTTTTCTATTCGAAAAGGTATGGATAGAAAAATACCCTTCTAGTAGATTCAACTACTTGTCTACAACATTTACGTCTTTCTTACCTTCAAATATAGGAATATCGAAGTTGATTTTTAACTTGGAGGGGGTGGCGCCTATGCTCGAGGAAGATGTGTCGCCTGTTGGTAGTCGTCGAAGGATTTGCGCGAAACTATCCATCATATCATTCCTTTGTTGCATGAGGGCTTCCTCAAGCAACATTTTCAAAGGATCTCCTATCCTGTCATCTTTCTTTTCTCCTTCCATGAGAGGTCACTTGGGTGTGCGAGAGATTTTGTTCTCAAAAGAAACAAGCTCGAAACCCAATTCTTTGTAACTTGACCTCATTGGGGACATGCATTAAGACGACAAAGAGCAGACCGCTCTAATACCACTGATCTAGATTTTATGAGTAGAACAAAATGAATACAGATCATTAAAAGATGCTTAACACAAAATAACAGAGATACAGTAAAACTGGTTTTCTATTCAATAAGGAAATAAGTTGAAACTGTAAAATGCAGCGGAAAACAAGCTTATTGGAATGGTGGCAGCTTATCTCTGAGAAGAGATGTGATGGCTATGCTCATTTCCAAGAAGATGGTTACAATGAGGCTCTTAAGGCATTTTACAATAAACAATTATGTCAAAACCCTAGACATCCATAAACCTAACCCTAGGAGATGAAGCGCCAAAAGTCATGTGGGGCCCGTTTGGGTAAGTTAGTACATCAAATCCCCGAGGTTGTAACTTTGGCATACGATCTGTTTTAGGCACACGATAACCCGTTGGAAAGGTCTAACCGAGAAGAACAATTTTCTACTAGCCAAGTTTTGTGCTAGCGGCAGACCCCAAATCCCCAAAAAACGTTGTTTAGGGCCTCAAAATGGCCCTGGAAGTTTGGAACCCGCAAAACTGTCGAAAAACTACCAAGGTGGAAAACTTTTTTTCGAGCTAGTGGAATATGTGGGGGGGCACCGATATCCACCTGGATCAATCCTCCCTCCTTAGGAAGCAATGGTCTCCATTATGTTGAGTTCCCCCATCAGATGAGTGCCCCGGGTGAGCCACTTGCCTTGGTGCAGGAGCTGCCCTGCTTTGACAACTCGCTAAAGTTGGATCCTTTGCTTTTGAGTGCCATTGATCTGTGTGTCCACAATCTGATCACTGGAATCTTGTTGCATGCAATCAGGGTTGAGCTATGTCGGTTTCAACTGCTATGTTATCTCTGAGATGTCTAATAATGGTGGGAAATATGGCCGAAGGAGAGCCACATTGAAGACTAGATGCAGACCAAGAAAGGTGGGAATGTTGAGCTCAATACCTCATCTTTGAAGGGCTTGATGTCATACGACAGTCGGCATTGTTGGTTGACACAGAGATTGCTTCATTGGCAGAGCCATCCAATGGTTTAGGGTTGTGGCTACGGAGTTGTCGGTAAGGCCAATAGCTTTTTGACCTCTGCTAAGATGACGTTCTTATGGCTATTGCTATCAACGATGTAGTCCATCGAGGTGCCTTTTTTTAGAATATGGTGGATGTGCTCGGTTTACCATTGACAATATCTCTATTTTCACCCAACCATAGGCCGAAGCCACCCTCCGAGCACCTTAACCTTGATAGAGAATCACTCTGGAAGCAAACCCTAGGCTAGATATCCAAACAAAGGGTAGTGCACCTTTCCCCGAGGATAGCGCACCAACAAGAGTTGATTAGATAGTCCAAACCCTAGCCAAGAGATATTCCAAGCGTAATTGCTAGTTGCAGCAGCTCTCCTCCAAACCTGTGTAGAAACTGGGCTACTGCAGTGGGCACAAGTGCTTCTCTGCAATTCTGAGACTGCCTGCCAGAATGAGAACTGTCCTCTTGTATTTATACTAATTATGGCCAACTGCCTAGGCCGACTTCTCATTCTGGGTATCTGTCTGTTTAGTATATATTATTATTTATGGCCTACTTCTTCTCTTGGAGGCTAACAACCTAATATAATTTATCTTCTTGAGCCGACAAGTCTTCTAGGGTTATTATCCAACTCATTAGGGTTTCTTCTTTCTTCCCAGAGTATTCTATCCTCGTCAGGTTTACACGTGGAGGTAAATACCTCCTGCAGCTACCATAATATCAAATCTCCCTCCTAGATAGGGAGGTATTACAGGTAATGGTCTTGAGCACAAAAACATACCATTCACCCGGTAGCATCAACATAGTTGTACATACTACATCATGACTAGATAATGAGCACCATCATCATCATCAGTGTCATCAGCTACATCATCTCTTGAAACCATACTCTATCTGAGCAATCAGACATGATGCTCACTCCACAGAGTGATACAAGAGTGATTCTTCTAATCTAGAAGAGTAAATGTTCTGAACCATTTTCCATCTGAGAAATATTTGTCCTTTGATTACCCATCCAATACTATTGATAGTCTTCAAGGCAATCGAAACAAAATAGAACACAATTGTGTCTATCCATAGTAGTACATAACTACAATCCAGTGGTACACTACCACATCAAGTAGCAAACAAGTACTTGATCAGTAATATATAGTCACGAACAATGGAACACATCCACCACAGTAGTATACATCTACTGTCATACAGTCTTCATAACAATCATCTGATATCAACCTGCACATAAACAATGTTATGATATAAACTAAATCATCTGGGCCAATATTTCACTCACATCTGTGAGGTCTGAAAGAATATTTTCCCTCAGAGTAGAACAATGAGATATCTGGACTATTCTTCTCAAGCAAGGAAGAATAATTTTCATGTCCTCTAAACCTGGACCTTTCCCCACCCTGGGCCATTCTTCCTACACTAATCAAAGTGCACCCTAAAGAGAATGCATAAACCCTAAGGAATGCTTGTCCCTGATTGTTGATCTTGGACCATTCCCCACCCTGGGCCATTCCTCCTACACTAATCAAAGTGCACCCTGGAGAGAATGTATAAACCCTAAGGAATGANGTGAACTTTGGCATTACTTGGTCTCTTTCTTGCCGTAGTGTGGTCCATTTTGAATACAAGTCGTCATAACTTCTGGCATGGTAGTATTGTTCCTTAATAGCATCCATGAAAAATTTCCAGGTGGTCGTGACTATGAATAATCAGGGTTCCTTTGTTTACTTTTGCTCACAGAAAGTTTCCCACCAGTCTTTGACATGGGGAACAACTTTGAGGAGCTCAAAAGTAATATTTTTCTATTCGAAAAGGTATGGATAGAAAAATACCCTTCTAGTAGATTCAACTACTTGTCTACAACATTTACGTCTTTCTTACCTTCAAATATAGGAATATCGAAGTTGATTTTTAACTTGGAGGGGGTGGCGCCTATGCTCGAGGAAGATGTGTCGCCTGTTGGTAGTCGTCGAAGGATTTGCGCGAAACTATCCATCATATCATTCCTTTGTTGCATGAGGGCTTCCTCAAGCAACATTTTCAAAGGATCTCCTATCCTGTCATCTTTCTTTTCTCCTTCCATGAGAGGTCACTTGGGTGTGCGAGAGATTTTGTTCTCAAAAGAAACAAGCTCGAAACCCAATTCTTTGTAACTTGACCTCATTGGGGACATGCATTAAGACGACAAAGAGCAGACCGCTCTAATACCACTGATCTAGATTTTATGAGTAGAACAAAATGAATACAGATCATTAAAAGATGCTTAACACAAAATAACAGAGATACAGTAAAACTGGTTTTCTATTCAATAAGGAAATAAGTTGAAACTGTAAAATGCAGCGGAAAACAAGCTTATTGGAATGGTGGCAGCTTATCTCTGAGAAGAGATGTGATGGCTATGCTCATTTCCAAGAAGATGGTTACAATGAGGCTCTTAAGGCATTTTACAATAAACAATTATGTCAAAACCCTAGACATCCATAAACCTAACCCTAGGAGATGAAGCGCCAAAAGTCATGTGGGGCCCGTTTGGGTAAGTTAGTACATCAAATCCCCGAGGTTGTAACTTTGGCATACGATCTGTTTTAGGCACACGATAACCCGTTGGAAAGGTCTAACCGAGAAGAACAATTTTCTACTAGCCAAGTTTTGTGCTAGCGGCAGACCCCAAATCCCCAAAAAACGTTGTTTAGGGCCTCAAAATGGCCCTGGAAGTTTGGAACCCGCAAAACTGTCGAAAAACTACCAAGGTGGAAAACTTTTTTTCGAGCTAGTGGAATATGTGGGGGGGCACCGATATCCACCTGGATCAATCCTCCCTCCTTAGGAAGCAATGGTCTCCATTATGTTGAGTTCCCCCATCAGATGAGTGCCCCGGGTGAGCCACTTGCCTTGGTGCAGGAGCTGCCCTGCTTTGACAACTCGCTAAAGTTGGATCCTTTGCTTTTGAGTGCCATTGATCTGTGTGTCCACAATCTGATCACTGGAATCTTGTTGCATGCAATCAGGGTTGAGCTATGTCGGTTTCAACTGCTATGTTATCTCTGAGATGTCTAATAATGGTGGGAAATATGGCCGAAGGAGAGCCACATTGAAGACTAGATGCAGACCAAGAAAGGTGGGAATGTTGAGCTCAATACCTCATCTTTGAAGGGCTTGATGTCATACGACAGTCGGCATTGTTGGTTGACACAGAGATTGCTTCATTGGCAGAGCCATCCAATGGTTTAGGGTTGTGGCTACGGAGTTGTCGGTAAGGCCAATAGCTTTTTGACCTCTGCTAAGATGACGTTCTTATGGCTATTGCTATCAACGATGTAGTCCATCGAGGTGCCTTTTTTTAGAATATAGTGGATGTGCTCGGTTTACCATTGACAATATCTCTATTGTCACCCAACCATAGGCCGAAGCCACCCTCCGAGCACCTTAACCTTGATAGAGAATCACTCTGGAAGCAAACCCTAGGCTAGATATCCAAACAAATGGTAGTGCACCTTTCCCCGAGGATAGCGCACCAACAAGAGTTGATTAGATAGTCCAAACCCTAGCCAAGAGATATTCCAAGCGTAATTGCTAGCTGCAGCAGCTCTCCTCCAAACCTGTGCAGAAACTGGGCTACTGCAGTGGGCACACGTGCTAGGTAGTTGGCCATAATTAGTATAAATACAAGAGGACAGTTCTCTGCAATTCTGAGACTGCCTGCCAGAATGAGAACTGTCCTCTTGTATTTATACTAATTATGGCCAACTACCTAGGCCGACTTCTCATTCTGGGTATCTGTCTGTTTAGTATATATTATTATTTATGGCCGACTTCTCATTCTGGGTATCTGTCTGTTTAGTATATATTATTATTTATGGCCGACTTCTTCTCTTGGAGGCTAACAACCTAATATAATTTATCTTCTTGAGCCGACAAGTCTTCTAGGGTTATTATCCAACTCATTAGGGTTTCTTCTTTCTTCCCAGAGTATTCTATNTTTACCAATTCTTTCTCTGAAATGATCTCTTCAATAGCTTGTAGTTGATCTCTTAACTGAGAGATTCTCACAAAGTATGATGTTATGTTGTCATCATCATTCATCTTCATGTCACGAAGCTCATTTTTCAGACTTGTGACTTGTCCAATGTTTCTGACTGAGAAGAGGTTTGCTAGGGCATCATACATCTTCTTCGATGAGTCAAGATGAGAGATGTAGGGTATCAAGTGGTATTTTACAAAGTCCACTATGATACTCATGGCATTGATGTCACCGTCTTTGAACTTCTCCATAACTCCAACATTTTGTGGTTCCTTCTCTTTTTCTTCTTCAAATATTGGTTCCATGATCTTTCCTTTCACGATATCCAACACTTTAGTCTTGGCAAGGATGAGGTCAATCCTTGTCTTCCATGCTCTGAAGTTAGAGGCTCCAACTAACTTGTTCATCAACTTCATAGAATAAGTCATGGCTACTTTGACTTTGTCAAACCCTAGATTTGACCACAAACTCAATATTGACGTCTTGGCTTGTTGAGAGTACCAAGAGATGCACTAGGCTAGGGCGCACTGATCTATCCAGAGATTAGGTCAAATTCTTCACTTAAGGTGCCTCAATGATAGGTTTAGGGTTTCTACAACTGTACCTGCTAGTAACCCTAGCGACAGTGTCTTGGAAGTTGCTTCTCCCAGTAACCCTAGCAACAGTTCCTCAACAAGCTCAATATCATAGCGGGTATGTTTCCTTCCAATGGTTAGACTGAATGAAGGAGGTGTGGGCCCATAACCTGTTAGAATATGATGGATGTGATCATTTTACCATTGAAAATATCTCTATTGTCACCCAACCATAGGCTGAAACCACCCTCTGAGCACCTTAACCTTGATAGAGAATCACTCTGGAAACAAACCCTAGGCTGGATAGCTAAACAAAGGGTAGCACACCATTCCCCAAGGATAGCGCACCAACAAGAGCTGATCAGATAGTCCAAACCTTAGCCAAGAGATATTCCAAGCATAATTGCTAGCTGCAGCAGCTGCAACGACTACTCTCCTCCAAACCTGCGCAGAAACTGGGCAACTGTAGTGCGCACAAGTGTTTCTCTGCAATTCTGAGACTGCCTGCCAGAATGAGAACTGGCCTCCTGTATTTATACTAATTCTCGCTAACTGCCTGGGCCGACTTCTCATTCTGGGTATCTGTCTGTTTAGTATATATTATTATTTCTATCCAACTTCTTCTCTTGGAGGCTAATAACCTAATATAATTTATCTTCTTGAGCTGACAAGTCTTCTAGGGTTATTAGCCAACTCATTAGGGTTTCTTCTTGCTTCCCGGAGTATTCTATCCTCATCAGGTTTACACATGGAGGTAAATATCTCCCGCAACTACCATAATATCAACACCTTTTACCCAAATCTGTGAATGGAAGAGGCACTCTCCTTCTTCTAGCTCGTCTGGTTCACCAGGATGGAGCTTGGTGGTAGAAACAGTGGCATTGGGTTCTGCATCAATGATCTATCTTCCCCTTTATGGTTATGACTCAAAGTCAAAACCCGCATCTGATTCATAGGCGTTCACTTCGGCCACCAACGACTGGTTTGAGCGACAGTCAACAATGTTATGCCACGGGCTCTTATGGAAGTCGCACCAATTCCCGGTATGTTTCTTTGTCTTTCCGGTGTCCTTCTTTGCTTGCAGCTTAGACTGGTTGTCCTGATATTTTCCATCTTTGCTCTGTCCTTTGTTCTTTAGGTTGGGGTTTCCCTTCCCTGGATTTTGCTGTGAGGGTTTCCCATTCCCAAATTACCGCGTCTTTTGTTTGAGCTTCTGCTCAATTTTGACGACATATCGGTAAGTCGCGCCCAAGGAAGAGATGTCCAGAAATTCCATTTTAGTCTGGATGTATCTATGCAGAGCACCACGATACTTGAGCAACATATGTCCCTCTAAATATTTGATACCCAACTTGGTGTGCAACGTATGGAAGATATTTGTGAACTCTGGCACTGCTTGGTCTCTTTCTTGCCGCAGTGTAGTCCATTTGGTATACAAGTCGTCATAACTTTCGACAAGGTAGTATTGTTCCTTAATAACATCCCTGAAATATTCCCAGGTGGTCGTGACTATAAATAATGAGGGTTCCTTTGTTTCCTTTTGCTCACATAAAGTTTCTCGCCAGTCTTTGACATGGGGAACGACTTTGAGGAGTGCAAAAGTAATCTTTTCTCTATTTGAAAAGTTCTAGATAGAAAAATACCCTTCAAGTAGATTCAACAACTTGTCTACAACATCTGCGTCTATCTGACCTTAAAATATAGGAATATCGAAGTTGATTTGTACCTTGAAGGGGGCGGCGTCTCCGCTCAAGGAAGATGTGTTGCCTCTTGGTAGTCATCGAAGGATTTACGTGAAACTATCCATCATCTCATTCCTATGTTGCGTGAGGGATTTCTCAAGCAACATTTTGAAAGGATCTCTTGTCCCGTCATATTTATTTTCTCCAGTCATGAGAGGTCGCTCGGGTGTGCAAGAGCTTTTGTTCTCAAGAGAAACAAGCTCGAGACCCAATTATTTGTACCCTGACCTCGTTGGGGACATGCATTAAAAGGACAAGGATAAGACTGCTCTGATACCACTGATCCAGATTTTATGAGCAGAACAAAATGAATACAGATTATTAAAATATGCTTAACACAAAATAACAGAGATACAGTAAAACTGGTTTTCTATTCAATAAGGAAATAAGTTGAAATTGTAAAATGCAACGGAAAACAAGCTTGTTGGAATGGTGGTGTCTTATCTCTGAGAAGAAATGTGACCGTTGTGCTCATTTGCAAAAATATGATTACAATGAGGCTCTGAAGGCCTTTTACAATAAACAGGAATGTCAAAAACCCTAGACATCCAAAAACCTAACCCCAGGAGATGAACCACCAAAAGTCATGTGGGCCTTGTTTGGGTAAGTTAGTACATCAACTTCTCGAGGTCGTAACTTTTGCATGCGATCTTTGTTTTAGACACACGATAGCCCATTGGAAAGCTCTAACCAAGAAGAACAATTTTTTACTAACCCAGGTTAGTAACATTAGTAGTCATTTGGGCCCCAAATCCCCAAAAAATGTCGTTTAGGGCCTCAAAACAGCCCCGAAAGTTTGGAACCCGCAAAACTATCGAAAAACTACCAAGGTGGAAAACTGTTTTTCGAGCTAGTGGAATAGGTGGGTGGCCACCGATATCCACCTGGATCAATCCTCCCTCCTTAGGAAGCAATGGTCTCCATTGCGTTGAGTTCCCCCATCGGATGAGGATATTTCTGTTGAATTTGGCCCCAGGTGAGGCACTTTCCTTGGTGCACTAGCCGCCCTACTTTGACGACTCGATAAAGATGGATCCTTTGCTATCGAGTGCCTTTGATCTATGTGTCCACAATCTGATCTCTAGATGCATGTTGCATGCAGTCAGGGTTGAGATCTGTTGGTGTCAAATGCTTTGTTATCTCTTAGGTGTCCAATAATGGTGGGAAATATGGTCGAAGGAGAGCCAAGTTGAACACTGGATGCAAACCAAGGAAGGGGAGAATGTTGAGCTCAAAATCATTGTCACCCATAGCCTTGGTGATGGTGTACGATGCATAATGGAGTGGTCAAATCTTCCAATGGGGATCTATAAGGCGTTCTTTCTGCAAACACAACCAAAACTTATGTGGCACCCGATGTTGATCATGGCGTTGTTTGTACTTGGCATTAGACTTATGTAGAATATCCTTAACTTGTTGGCGGATGTGCTGGATCCGCTCAATGAACTGGGTCTTGTTGTAGATGAGGATGTCATCCAGATACACCACTAAAAAATTATTGGTGAAAGGTCATAGAATATCATCCATCATCCTCATAAAAGTTGTTGGAACATTTGCCAAACCAAAGGGCATGACCAACCATTCAAAAAGACCTTTTTTTGACTTGAAGGCAATCTTCCATACATATGTCTGTTCTATTGGGACCTGGTGGTAACCAGACTTCATATCAATCTTACTGAAGTATTTGGCCCCCGTGAGCTGATCAAGAAGGTCGTCGATTCGGGGAATCATGTACCAGTTTCATACTATGATTTTATTAAGGGCATGATAATCAATGCAGAGTCGCCAGGTCCCGTCTTTCTTCTACACCAACACGATTGGGCTCCCACAAGGCGATGAGCTGGGATGAATGTGCCCTTGTGGAGAAGTTCTTGGATCTTCCTCTTGATCTTCTCGTTTTCTAACAGATAGGGGCGGTAGACTGGCCCATTGGGTAGTGGTGCATCTGGGGTCATATCGATGGGATGCTTAACTAGCAGTGAAGAGGTATCCCGGTATGAGAGGAGATTATATATGAATATTCTTCCACGACCTTATCCACTTGCTTATGTTGTGTAGAGAGATCGGCCGCAGAGGCCCTAGATGTGGTTGTGATATTTCGCTCACTCTGAGAGCGAATCACGAAGAAGACAAATTTCTCGGTTTGAGAGATGACCTTCCTGCATTGCTTGGCAGAGATCAAGAAAATAGCATTAGGAGCGACTACCTCGAGTATCCTGTACAATTTCATGTTCAAAGTAATAATAACACTACAACACCTAAACTCATATACAACATGACGTTTCCATAAATAAGGTTGGCCCAAAATAACATTACAAACTTTGAGAGGAGAAACATCACATAATACCTCGTCTTTGAATGGCTTGATTCCATACGACAATCGACACTGTTGGTTGACACGGGGATTGCTTCCTTGGCGGTGCCATCCAATGGTGTAGGGTTGTGGGTGCGGAGTTGTCGGCAAGGCCAACCACTTAATGACCTCAGCTGAGATGAGGTTCTTTAGGCTACCGCTATCAACGATGAAGTGTAGCGGGGTGCCTTTTACCCACAACTATGAATGGAAGAGGTTCTCTCCTTCTTCTGGCTCGTTTGGTTCACCATGAGGAAGCTTGGTGGTAGCAACGATGGCATTGGGTTCCACGTCAATTATGTGTCTTCCCCTTTCTGGTTCTGACTTAGAGTTAGAAACCGCATCTGATTCATAGGCTTTCACTTCGGCCACCAACGATTACTTTGAGCGGCAGTGAGCAATGTTATGCAAAGGGATCTTATGGAAGTCACACCACTTCTTGGTATTTTTCTTTATCTTTCCGATGTCCTTCTTTGCTTACGGCTTGGACTGGTTGTCCTGATACTGTCCATCTTTGCTCTGTCCTTTGTTTTTTGGGTTGGGGATGCCCTTTCCTGGCTTTTTTTGTGAGGGGTTCCCAGGCCCAAATTGTTGCCTCTTTTGTTTGAGCTTTTGCTCGATTTTGACGACATATCGGTAAGCCGTGCCCAAGGACAAGATGTCCAAAAATTCTATTTCAGTCTAGATGTATTTATGCAAAGCACCGCAATACTTGAGCACGAGATATCGCTTTGAATATTTGATACCCAGCTTGGTGCGCAAGGTATGGAAGATATTTGTGAAGTCTGGCACTGCTTGGTCTCTTTCTTGCCGCAGTGTGGTGCATTTGGTACAAGTCATCATAACTTCCGACTGGGTAGTATTGTTCTTTAATAACATCCCTGAAAGATTCTGAGGTGGTCGTGACTGTAAATAATGAGGGTTCCTCTCTTTCCTTTTGCTCACATAATGTTTCCCACTAATCTTTGACATGGGGAACGGCTTTGAGTAGCGCAAAATTAATATTTTCTCTTTTCGAAAAGTTATGGACAGAAAAATACCCTTCTAGTAGATTCAACCACTTGTCTACAACATCTGTGTCTATCTGACCTTCGAGTATAGGAATATTGAAGTTGATTTTTAACTTGAAGGGGGGAAGTACCTCCGATCGAGGAAGATGCATCGCTTGTTGGTATTCGCCGAAGGATTTGCGCAAAACTATCGATCATCTCATTCCTCTATTGCATGAGGGCTTTCTCAAGCAACATTTTCAAAGGATATCATGTCCTGTCATCTTTCTTTTCTCTTGCCATGAGAGGTCGCATGGGTATGTGAGAGCCTTTGTCCTCAAGAGAAATAATCTCGAGACCCAATTCTTTGTACCTTGACCTCGTTGGGGATGTTCATTAAGACGAAATAACAGAGATACAGTAAAACTTGTTTTCTATTCAATAAAGAAATAAGCTGAAACTGTAAAATGTAGTGGAAAACAATGGTGGTAGCTTATCTCATAGAAGAGATGTGATGGTTGCGCTCATTCGTAAGAAGATAGTTACAATGAGGCTCTGAAGGACTTTTACAATAAAAATGAATGTAAAAAACCCTGGACATCCAAAGACCTAACCCTGGGAGATGAAGCACCAAAAGTTATGTGGGCCCCATTTGGGTAAGTTAGTACATCATTTTCCCGGGGTCGTAACTTTTGCATACAATCTTCGTTTTAGGCGCACGATAGCCCATTAGAAAGGTCTAATAGAGAAGAAAAATTTTCAACTGGCTAAGTTCAGTGCCTAGTGCAGTCACTTGTGTCCCAAATCCCCCAAAAAAATCATTTAGGGCCTCAAAATGGCCCCAAAAGTTTGGAACCCGAAAAATTGTCGAAAAATTGCCAAGGTGGAAAATTGTTTTTCGAGCTAGTGGAATAGGTGGGTGGCCACCGATATCCACCTGGATCAATCCTCCCTCCTTAAGAAGCAATGGTCTCCATTGCGTTGAGTTCCCCTATCAAATGAGGATATTACTGTTGAATTTGACCCCGGGTGAGCCACTTGCCTTGGTGCAGGAGTTGTCCTTCTTTAACGACTCGATAAAGCTGGATCCTTTGTTGTCGAGTGCCCTTGATCTGTGTGTCCACAATTTGATCACTGGATGCTTGTTGCATGTAGTTAAGGTTGAGATATGTTTGTGTCAACTGCTCTTCTATCTCTGAGGTGTCCAATAATGGTGGGAAATATGGTTGAAGGAGAGCCACGTTGAAGACTGGATGCAGACCAAGGAAGGGGGGAATGTTGAGCTCAAAAACATTGTCACCCACAGCCTTGGTGATGGTGATGGTGTACGACCTTGGTGATTTTCGATAAGCATTAGGTTAAGCATGAAGTTCATTTCATTTTAACAATTAACCATAACCATAAATGTTGCAGCAACCAAGATCACATGAAGAAGCATCATGCACAAGAACACAAGATATATCCTGGGAAACCCTTCTCAAACAAGGGAGAAAATCCCAACCAAATCCTTTGCTATACTCTTCAAGAGAGAGACCTTTCACCACCAAGAATATCCTAGCACACAAGAGGTTGCATTAAACCCTAGAACTCTAGCGCCCAAGAGAGGTGTGCAACTTTGACCAAGAAGTGTACTTGTTGAAATTTCCAAAACTCACAAGTGTGTGTGTGTGTGTCTACAATGAAAGAATTCCTCTTACTTATATTAGACTTGTCCTATTAACTAAAGTGTATATTGGCACATTAGGGCCGACCTCACTTAGATAAATTATTTATTTATTATTATAATAATTAATATTAATATTACTATTAATTATATTTTATAGTTTATCTTTAGACACAACAAGGTAGGGACGACCTGTACCCTTTACACAATAACTAGGGTTACAGGTAGGTCTGACTCTTGAATAATATATAGCAAAGGATCTGATACACCCATTAGTGCTCATCCACTATGGGCACATCCATAGGGATGCCATGGACCTGATTCATTGCATTACAAAGATTAACTAGGTCTTCGCATGTTCACCTGTGCTCGTCCACAGGCACGCCCAGTGTACAGATCTACTTTCCCACTGCCACCTATAGGAGGATCATTTGGAGTCTTCTTGTCAACTTAGTTTTTGCTCAGAGGAGGCCATCACATCATCTTCATTTATGTTCTCATGATGATATGCCCAAAACTTTTGGGATTTCCCACATTCACCTTGTGCTAAGCCAAGGCACGTCCTAACTCAACAGATCACTCTTACATCAGATAATCATCTGGATTTCTTCTCACTCACGTCATGGAGGAGGCCATCTTTATGTTCCCGACTCTATCTCAGGCAGGAACCACAAACCCTTCATAGGGTCTTTCTCTCAGGTTTGTAAGCTGAGAGAAAGACTTCACATAGCTTCTATGTTCCACATCTCACACGTTTGTAAGCTGGAGGATGTCGCCCATAGTTGCATTCATCAACACTCCCTCTCAGCTAGGGAGCCATTCTTCATTAAGCCAAGTCTCATACCGATGTACTTTGAATTATTTTTTTGGCTAAGGTCATCCATACTCCCTCTTAACTCAGAAGGAGTTCTTCACCAAGTAAATGTTTGGTGTAAAAGTTTGCAGTCTGCTCAGGTGGAGAAAGGTACTGCAAGTATACAATTTTCTTCTGCATCATATCTCTGACATAAGAAAATTTTTATCTCTCTGTGTGACAATCCATTATGAAGCTCTGGGTTCTTTAAGGAGCTTTATATATGGCTCTCTATCATCAACATAGGAACCATATCATGGTCAAGTGGATATGTCGGAAGTATGTGAAGCCACATTGCTTTGCACACTTACTACTATATATATATACTCTGTCTCTAGTGCACTTAAGGCTACAGAGATATGTTTCCTGTTGTATCAAGAAACCCTGGAAGACTTCAAGATGGAACATCAACAGGATGTGCTCTTCCGGTCCACTGTACTTTCTGCTCAATCTGAATCGGCATGAATCAAGTCTAGTGTTAACCGGATACATCAATGATCTAATCAACTGTGGATTAGTCTCGTCTGAATCATCATCAATCTTCTTTTTTAAATCCATCACGGTGGATTTGCATTCTGTCATACTTTTTTAATATTCACTCTGTATATTTTCCTTGAATTAGGAAAATTTCATCGGTCCTCTGACATACTTCTTGTCCCAAGAAGTAGTGTATCATACTTAGATCCTTTATGAAAATCAAAATTCAATGCTTGCTTGTTTTCAACAACTAGGATTTCCGAGTAAGTCATCAGGATCAGGTTCTCGTCACCAACACTGTATAGGTTTGTATCAACAACACTCTTGCTGAAATCCAAACTCATCAAGAATCTATTTATCTGATATAGTTTCTAACTCATGGATGGTGGTACGGATGGAAGTGAATCGGTTCACTGGGTCAAGTGTCTCATCATGGACAACTCCCTCTGTTTATGAGAAACCTTTNATGGAAGTCGCACCAATTCCCGGTATGTTTCTTTGTCTTTCCGGTGTCCTTCTTTGCTTGCAGCTTAGACTGGTTGTCCTGATATTTTCCATCTTTGCTCTGTCCTTTGTTCTTTAGGTTGGGGTTTCCCTTCCCTGGATTTTGCTGTGAGGGTTTCCCATTCCCAAATTACCGCGTCTTTTGTTTGAGCTTCTGCTCAATTTTGACGACATATCGGTAAGTCGCGCCCAAGGAAGAGATGTCCAGAAATTCCATTTTAGTCTGGATGTATCTATGCAGAGCACCACGATACTTGAGCAACATATGTCCCTCTAAATATTTGATACCCAACTTGGTGTGCAACGTATGGAAGATATTTGTGAACTCTGGCACTGCTTGGTCTCTTTCTTGCCGCAGTGTAGTCCATTTGGTATACAAGTCGTCATAACTTTCGACAAGGTAGTATTGTTCCTTAATAACATCCCTGAAATATTCCCAGGTGGTCGTGACTATAAATAATGAGGGTTCCTTTGTTTCCTTTTGCTCACATAAAGTTTCTCGCCAGTCTTTGACATGGGGAACGACTTTGAGGAGTGCAAAAGTAATCTTTTCTCTATTTGAAAAGTTCTAGATAGAAAAATACCCTTCAAGTAGATTCAACAACTTGTCTACAACATCTGCGTCTATCTGACCTTAAAATATAGGAATATCGAAGTTGATTTGTACCTTGAAGGGGGCGGCGTCTCCGCTCAAGGAAGATGTGTTGCCTCTTGGTAGTCATCGAAGGATTTACGTGAAACTATCCATCATCTCATTCCTATGTTGCGTGAGGGATTTCTCAAGCAACATTTTGAAAGGATCTCTTGTCCCGTCATATTTATTTTCTCCAGTCATGAGAGGTCGCTCGGGTGTGCAAGAGCTTTTGTTCTCAAGAGAAACAAGCTCGAGACCCAATTATTTGTACCCTGACCTCGTTGGGGACATGCATTAAAAGGACAAGGATAAGACTGCTCTGATACCACTGATCCAGATTTTATGAGCAGAACAAAATGAATACAGATTATTAAAATATGCTTAACACAAAATAACAGAGATACAGTAAAACTGGTTTTCTATTCAATAAGGAAATAAGTTGAAATTGTAAAATGCAACGGAAAACAAGCTTGTTGGAATGGTGGTGTCTTATCTCTGAGAAGAAATGTGACCGTTGTGCTCATTTGCAAAAATATGATTACAATGAGGCTCTGAAGGCCTTTTACAATAAACAGGAATGTCAAAAACCCTAGACATCCAAAAACCTAACCCCAGGAGATGAACCACCAAAAGTCATGTGGGCCTTGTTTGGGTAAGTTAGTACATCAACTTCTCGAGGTCGTAACTTTTGCATGCGATCTTTGTTTTAGACACACGATAGCCCATTGGAAAGCTCTAACCAAGAAGAACAATTTTTTACTAACCCAGGTTAGTAACATTAGTAGTCATTTGGGCCCCAAATCCCCAAAAAATGTCGTTTAGGGCCTCAAAACAGCCCCGAAAGTTTGGAACCCGCAAAACTATCGAAAAACTACCAAGGTGGAAAACTGTTTTTCGAGCTAGTGGAATAGGTGGGTGGCCACCGATATCCACCTGGATCAATCCTCCCTCCTTAGGAAGCAATGGTCTCCATTGCGTTGAGTTCCCCCATCGGATGAGGATATTTCTGTTGAATTTGGCCCCAGGTGAGGCACTTTCCTTGGTGCACTAGCCGCCCTACTTTGACGACTCGATAAAGATGGATCCTTTGCTATCGAGTGCCTTTGATCTATGTGTCCACAATCTGATCTCTAGATGCATGTTGCATGCAGTCAGGGTTGAGATCTGTTGGTGTCAAATGCTTTGTTATCTCTTAGGTGTCCAATAATGGTGGGAAATATGGTCGAAGGAGAGCCAAGTTGAACACTGGATGCAAACCAAGGAAGGGGAGAATGTTGAGCTCAAAATCATTGTCACCCATAGCCTTGGTGATGGTGTACGATGCATAATGGAGTGGTCAAATCTTCCAATGGGGATCTATAAGGCGTTCTTTCTGCAAACACAACCAAAACTTATGTGGCACCCGATGTTGATCATGGCGTTGTTTGTACTTGGCATTAGACTTATGTAGAATATCCTTAACTTGTTGGCGGATGTGCTGGATCCGCTCAATGAACTGGGTCTTGTTGTAGATGAGGATGTCATCCAGATACACCACTAAAAAATTATTGGTGAAAGGTCATAGAATATCATCCATCATCCTCATAAAAGTTGTTGGAACATTTGCCAAACCAAAGGGCATGACCAACCATTCAAAAAGACCTTTTTTTGACTTGAAGGCAATCTTCCATACATATGTCTGTTCTATTGGGACCTGGTGGTAACCAGACTTCATATCAATCTTACTGAAGTATTTGGCCCCCGTGAGCTGATCAAGAAGGTCGTCGATTCAGGGAATCATGTACCAGTTTCATACTATGATTTTATTAAGGGCCTGATAATCAATGCAGATTCGCCAGGTCCCGTCTTTCTTCTACACCAACACGATTGGGCTCCCACAAGGCGATGAGCTGGGATGAATGTGCCCTTGTGGAGAAGTTCTTGGATATTCCTCTTGATCGACTTTTTTTCTAACAGATAGGGGCGGTAGACTGGCCCATTGGGTAGTGGTGCGTCTGGGGTCATATCGATGGGATGCTTAACTAGCAGTGAAGAGGTATCCCAGTATGAGAGGAGATGATATATGAATATTCTTCCACGACCTTATCCACTTGCTTATGTTGTGTAGAGAGATCGGTCGCAAAGGCCCTAGATGTGGTTGTGATATTTCGCTCGCTCTGAGAACGAATCACGAAGAAGACAAATTTCTCGGTTTGAGAGATGACCTTCCTGCATTGCTTGGCAGAGATCAAGAAAATAGCATTAGGAGCGACTACCTCGGGTATCCTGTACAATTTCATGTTCAAAGTAATAATAACACTACAACACCTAAACTCATATACAACATGACGTTTCCATAAATAAGGTTGGCCCAAAATAACATTACAAACTTCGAGAGGAGAAACATCACATAATACCTTGTCTTTGAATGGCTTGATTCCATACGACAATCGACACTGTTGGTTGACACAGGGATTGCTTCCTTGGCGGTGCCATCCAATGGTGTAGGGTTGTGGGTGCAGAGTTGTCGGCAAGGCCAGCCACTTAATGACCTCAGCTGAGATGAGGTTCTTTAGGCTACCGCTATCAACGATGAAGTGTAGCGGGGTGCCTTTTACCCACAACTATGAATGGAAGAGGTGCTCTCCTTCTTCTGGCTCGTTTGGTTCACCATGAGGAAGCTTGGTGGTAGCAATGATGGCATTGGGTTCCACGTCAATTATGTGTCTTCCCCTTTCTGGTTCTGACTTAGAGTTAGAAACCGCATCTGATTCATAGGCTTTCACTTCGACCACCAGCGATTACTTTGAGCAGCAGTGAGCAATGTTATGCAAAGGGATCTTATGGAAGTCGCACCACTTCTTGGTATTTTTCTTTATCTTTCCGATGTCCTTCTTTGCTTACGGCTTGGACTGGTTGTCCTGATACTGNAAGGCAATCTTCCATACATATGTCTGTTCTATTGGGACCTGGTGGTAACCAGACTTCATATCAATCTTACTGAAGTATTTGGCCCCCGTGAGCTGATCAAGAAGGTCGTCGATTCGGGGAATCATGTACCAGTTTCATACTATGATTTTATTAAGGGCATGATAATCAATGCAGAGTCGCCAGGTCCCGTCTTTCTTCTACACCAACACGATTGGGCTCCCACAAGGCGATGAGCTGGGATGAATGTGCCCTTGTGGAGAAGTTCTTGGATCTTCCTCTTGATCTTCTCGTTTTCTAACAGATAGGGGCGGTAGACTGGCCCATTGGGTAGTGGTGCATCTGGGGTCATATCGATGGGATGCTTAACTAGCAGTGAAGAGGTATCCCGGTATGAGAGGAGATTATATATGAATATTCTTCCACGACCTTATCCACTTGCTTATGTTGTGTAGAGAGATCGGCCGCAGAGGCCCTAGATGTGGTTGTGATATTTCGCTCACTCTGAGAGCGAATCACGAAGAAGACAAATTTCTCGGTTTGAGAGATGACCTTCCTGCATTGCTTGGCAGAGATCAAGAAAATAGCATTAGGAGCGACTACCTCGAGTATCCTGTACAATTTCATGTTCAAAGTAATAATAACACTACAACACCTAAACTCATATACAACATGACGTTTCCATAAATAAGGTTGGCCCAAAATAACATTACAAACTTTGAGAGGAGAAACATCACATAATACCTCGTCTTTGAATGGCTTGATTCCATACGACAATCGACACTGTTGGTTGACACGGGGATTGCTTCCTTGGCGGTGCCATCCAATGGTGTAGGGTTGTGGGTGCGGAGTTGTCGGCAAGGCCAACCACTTAATGACCTCAGCTGAGATGAGGTTCTTTAGGCTACCGCTATCAACGATGAAGTGTAGCGGGGTGCCTTTTACCCACAACTATGAATGGAAGAGGTTCTCTCCTTCTTCTGGCTCGTTTGGTTCACCATGAGGAAGCTTGGTGGTAGCAACGATGGCATTGGGTTCCACGTCAATTATGTGTCTTCCCCTTTCTGGTTCTGACTTAGAGTTAGAAACCGCATCTGATTCATAGGCTTTCACTTCGGCCACCAACGATTACTTTGAGCGGCAGTGAGCAATGTTATGCAAAGGGATCTTATGGAAGTCACACCACTTCTTGGTATTTTTCTTTATCTTTCCGATGTCCTTCTTTGCTTACGGCTTGGACTGGTTGTCCTGATACTGTCCATCTTTGCTCTGTCCTTTGTTTTTTGGGTTGGGGATGCCCTTTCCTGGCTTTTTTTGTGAGGGGTTCCCAGGCCCAAATTGTTGCCTCTTTTGTTTGAGCTTTTGCTCGATTTTGACGACATATCGGTAAGCCGTGCCCAAGGACAAGATGTCCAAAAATTCTATTTCAGTCTAGATGTATTTATGCAAAGCACCGCAATACTTGAGCACGAGATATCGCTTTGAATATTTGATACCCAGCTTGGTGCGCAAGGTATGGAAGATATTTGTGAAGTCTGGCACTGCTTGGTCTCTTTCTTGCCGCAGTGTGGTGCATTTGGTACAAGTCATCATAACTTCCGACTGGGTAGTATTGTTCTTTAATAACATCCCTGAAAGATTCTGAGGTGGTCGTGACTGTAAATAATGAGGGTTCCTCTCTTTCCTTTTGCTCACATAATGTTTCCCACTAATCTTTGACATGGGGAACGGCTTTGAGTAGCGCAAAATTAATATTTTCTCTTTTCGAAAAGTTATGGACAGAAAAATACCCTTCTAGTAGATTCAACCACTTGTCTACAACATCTGTGTCTATCTGACCTTCGAGTATAGGAATATTGAAGTTGATTTTTAACTTGAAGGGGGGAAGTACCTCCGATCGAGGAAGATGCATCGCTTGTTGGTATTCGCCGAAGGATTTGCGCAAAACTATCGATCATCTCATTCCTCTATTGCATGAGGGCTTTCTCAAGCAACATTTTCAAAGGATATCATGTCCTGTCATCTTTCTTTTCTCTTGCCATGAGAGGTCGCATGGGTATGTGAGAGCCTTTGTCCTCAAGAGAAATAATCTCGAGACCCAATTCTTTGTACCTTGACCTCGTTGGGGATGTTCATTAAGACGAAATAACAGAGATACAGTAAAACTTGTTTTCTATTCAATAAAGAAATAAGCTGAAACTGTAAAATGTAGTGGAAAACAATGGTGGTAGCTTATCTCATAGAAGAGATGTGATGGTTGCGCTCATTCGTAAGAAGATAGTTACAATGAGGCTCTGAAGGACTTTTACAATAAAAATGAATGTAAAAAACCCTGGACATCCAAAGACCTAACCCTGGGAGATGAAGCACCAAAAGTTATGTGGGCCCCATTTGGGTAAGTTAGTACATCATTTTCCCGGGGTCGTAACTTTTGCATACAATCTTCGTTTTAGGCGCACGATAGCCCATTAGAAAGGTCTAATAGAGAAGAAAAATTTTCAACTGGCTAAGTTCAGTGCCTAGTGCAGTCACTTGTGTCCCAAATCCCCCAAAAAAATCATTTAGGGCCTCAAAATGGCCCCAAAAGTTTGGAACCCGAAAAATTGTCGAAAAATTGCCAAGGTGGAAAATTGTTTTTCGAGCTAGTGGAATAGGTGGGTGGCCACCGATATCCACCTGGATCAATCCTCCCTCCTTAAGAAGCAATGGTCTCCATTGCGTTGAGTTCCCCTATCAAATGAGGATATTACTGTTGAATTTGACCCCGGGTGAGCCACTTGCCTTGGTGCAGGAGTTGTCCTTCTTTAACGACTCGATAAAGCTGGATCCTTTGTTGTCGAGTGCCCTTGATCTGTGTGTCCACAATTTGATCACTGGATGCTTGTTGCATGTAGTTAAGGTTGAGATATGTTTGTGTCAACTGCTCTTCTATCTCTGAGGTGTCCAATAATGGTGGGAAATATGGTTGAAGGAGAGCCACGTTGAAGACTGGATGCAGACCAAGGAAGGGGGGAATGTTGAGCTCAAAAACATTGTCACCCACAGCCTTGGTGATGGTGATGGTGTACGACCTTGGTGATTTTCGATAAGCATTAGGTTAAGCATGAAGTTCATTTCATTTTAACAATTAACCATAACCATAAATGTTGCAGCAACCAAGATCACATGAAGAAGCATCATGCACAAGAACACAAGATATATCCTGGGAAACCCTTCTCAAACAAGGGAGAAAATCCCAACCAAATCCTTTGCTATACTCTTCAAGAGAGAGACCTTTCACCACCAAGAATATCCTAGCACACAAGAGGTTGCATTAAACCCTAGAACTCTAGCGCCCAAGAGAGGTGTGCAACTTTGACCAAGAAGTGTACTTGTTGAAATTTCCAAAACTCACAAGTGTGTGTGTGTGTGTCTACAATGAAAGAATTCCTCTTACTTATATTAGACTTGTCCTATTAACTAAAGTGTATATTGGCACATTAGGGCCGACCTCACTTAGATAAATTATTTATTTATTATTATAATAATTAATATTAATATTACTATTAATTATATTTTATAGTTTATCTTTAGACACAACAAGGTAGGGACGACCTGTACCCTTTACACAATAACTAGGGTTACAGGTAGGTCTGACTCTTGAATAATATATAGCAAAGGATCTGATACACCCATTAGTGCTCATCCACTATGGGCACATCCATAGGGATGCCATGGACCTGATTCATTGCATTACAAAGATTAACTAGGTCTTCGCATGTTCACCTGTGCTCGTCCACAGGCACGCCCAGTGTACAGATCTACTTTCCCACTGCCACCTATAGGAGGATCATTTGGAGTCTTCTTGTCAACTTAGTTTTTGCTCAGAGGAGGCCATCACATCATCTTCATTTATGTTCTCATGATGATATGCCCAAAACTTTTGGGATTTCCCACATTCACCTTGTGCTAAGCCAAGGCACGTCCTAACTCAACAGATCACTCTTACATCAGATAATCATCTGGATTTCTTCTCACTCACGTCATGGAGGAGGCCATCTTTATGTTCCCGACTCTATCTCAGGCAGGAACCACAAACCCTTCATAGGGTCTTTCTCTCAGGTTTGTAAGCTGAGAGAAAGACTTCACATAGCTTCTATGTTCCACATCTCACACGTTTGTAAGCTGGAGGATGTCGCCCATAGTTGCATTCATCAACACTCCCTCTCAGCTAGGGAGCCATTCTTCATTAAGCCAAGTCTCATACCGATGTACTTTGAATTATTTTTTTGGCTAAGGTCATCCATACTCCCTCTTAACTCAGAAGGAGTTCTTCACCAAGTAAATGTTTGGTGTAAAAGTTTGCAGTCTGCTCAGGTGGAGAAAGGTACTGCAAGTATACAATTTTCTTCTGCATCATATCTCTGACATAAGAAAATTTTTATCTCTCTGTGTGACAATCCATTATGAAGCTCTGGGTTCTTTAAGGAGCTTTATATATGGCTCTCTATCATCAACATAGGAACCATATCATGGTCAAGTGGATATGTCGGAAGTATGTGAAGCCACATTGCTTTGCACACTTACTACTATATATATATACTCTGTCTCTAGTGCACTTAAGGCTACAGAGATATGTTTCCTGTTGTATCAAGAAACCCTGGAAGACTTCAAGATGGAACATCAACAGGATGTGCTCTTCCGGTCCACTGTACTTTCTGCTCAATCTGAATCGGCATGAATCAAGTCTAGTGTTAACCGGATACATCAATGATCTAATCAACTGTGGATTAGTCTCGTCTGAATCATCATCAATCTTCTTTTTTAAATCCATCACGGTGGATTTGCATTCTGTCATACTTTTTTAATATTCACTCTGTATATTTTCCTTGAATTAGGAAAATTTCATCGGTCCTCTGACATACTTCTTGTCCCAAGAAGTAGTGTATCATACTTAGATCCTTTATGAAAATCAAAATTCAATGCTTGCTTGTTTTCAACAACTAGGATTTCCGAGTAAGTCATCAGGATCAGGTTCTCGTCACCAACACTGTATAGGTTTGTATCAACAACACTCTTGCTGAAATCCAAACTCATCAAGAATCTATTTATCTGATATAGTTTCTAACTCATGGATGGTGGTACGGATGGAAGTGAATCGGTTCACTGGGTCAAGTGTCTCATCATGGACAACTCCCTCTGTTTATGAGAAACCTTTATCTATGGATCTTGTTTTGTATTACCTTGATACTTTCATTAGTTGCATGCTTTACCATAGGTTTTTCTTTCTGGTCCCTGAATAATATCTTATGCACCATCCTATTAAAGTATATTGGTACTCTTCTGTTATGGCATTTGGCCATACTGGTTCTCTTGTTTCTTTTCTAAGACATGGAGTCTTATCATCAATAAAGTGTCTCGTGATTGGAGGATAGCTTTGAAATACTCTTTTACTTTCTCTGAAGGTGCCTTGAGAGGCTTGTATGCTTTTTTGCCTCTTGCATAGTGAGTCTAGGTGGGCATTTTATGCCTTCCTGCAATATCACTGAACATATCAACTGGAGCAACTGGATCAGCTGAAATAATGTCTTTATCCCTCTGAACTGCTGAAGGGGGAGAAGGTATAGTCTTACTATTAATCTCCATCTGAGATTCTCTGGATCTTTGAAAGACTTATCTCTTCTTCAAGGACAACATTTATGCTTGTCTCAAACTGTCTCTGACCAAGGATGTCGGTCTGGAATGTATTTGAGGATTCATTGTATCCTTTCCTTCTAAATGATGTAGCTCAGACTTCTTCTCTTTGGGTACATGAAGATACATTGGGCACCCAAATAACCTAAAGTGTTCAATCTCGGGCTTCACTTTGGTGAAGGCTTCTATTTTGGTGAAGACTCTTGTTCTTAACATATATTGCATCATGCATGCTTCTGCCCATGAAATCATAGAAAGATTTTGATCATGCATTATTGAATTGATTGTCTCAAGGATGGTTCTATTCTTCCTCTTTCTCAAATAGTTTTGACTCCCTCTGAGTCAATGTGACTCCNAAGGCAATCTTCCATACATATGTCTGTTCTATTGGGACCTGGTGGTAACCAGACTTCATATCAATCTTACTGAAGTATTTGGCCCCCGTGAGCTGATCAAGAAGGTCGTCGATTCGGGGAATCATGTACCAGTTTCATACTATGATTTTATTAAGGGCATGATAATCAATGCAGAGTCGCCAGGTCCCGTCTTTCTTCTACACCAACACGATTGGGCTCCCACAAGGCGATGAGCTGGGATGAATGTGCCCTTGTGGAGAAGTTCTTGGATCTTCCTCTTGATCTTCTCGTTTTCTAACAGATAGGGGCGGTAGACTGGCCCATTGGGTAGTGGTGCATCTGGGGTCATATCGATGGGATGCTTAACTAGCAGTGAAGAGGTATCCCGGTATGAGAGGAGATTATATATGAATATTCTTCCACGACCTTATCCACTTGCTTATGTTGTGTAGAGAGATCGGCCGCAGAGGCCCTAGATGTGGTTGTGATATTTCGCTCACTCTGAGAGCGAATCACGAAGAAGACAAATTTCTCGGTTTGAGAGATGACCTTCCTGCATTGCTTGGCAGAGATCAAGAAAATAGCATTAGGAGCGACTACCTCGAGTATCCTGTACAATTTCATGTTCAAAGTAATAATAACACTACAACACCTAAACTCATATACAACATGACGTTTCCATAAATAAGGTTGGCCCAAAATAACATTACAAACTTTGAGAGGAGAAACATCACATAATACCTCGTCTTTGAATGGCTTGATTCCATACGACAATCGACACTGTTGGTTGACACGGGGATTGCTTCCTTGGCGGTGCCATCCAATGGTGTAGGGTTGTGGGTGCGGAGTTGTCGGCAAGGCCAACCACTTAATGACCTCAGCTGAGATGAGGTTCTTTAGGCTACCGCTATCAACGATGAAGTGTAGCGGGGTGCCTTTTACCCACAACTATGAATGGAAGAGGTTCTCTCCTTCTTCTGGCTCGTTTGGTTCACCATGAGGAAGCTTGGTGGTAGCAACGATGGCATTGGGTTCCACGTCAATTATGTGTCTTCCCCTTTCTGGTTCTGACTTAGAGTTAGAAACCGCATCTGATTCATAGGCTTTCACTTCGGCCACCAACGATTACTTTGAGCGGCAGTGAGCAATGTTATGCAAAGGGATCTTATGGAAGTCACACCACTTCTTGGTATTTTTCTTTATCTTTCCGATGTCCTTCTTTGCTTACGGCTTGGACTGGTTGTCCTGATACTGTCCATCTTTGCTCTGTCCTTTGTTTTTTGGGTTGGGGATGCCCTTTCCTGGCTTTTTTTGTGAGGGGTTCCCAGGCCCAAATTGTTGCCTCTTTTGTTTGAGCTTTTGCTCGATTTTGACGACATATCGGTAAGCCGTGCCCAAGGACAAGATGTCCAAAAATTCTATTTCAGTCTAGATGTATTTATGCAAAGCACCGCAATACTTGAGCACGAGATATCGCTTTGAATATTTGATACCCAGCTTGGTGCGCAAGGTATGGAAGATATTTGTGAAGTCTGGCACTGCTTGGTCTCTTTCTTGCCGCAGTGTGGTGCATTTGGTACAAGTCATCATAACTTCCGACTGGGTAGTATTGTTCTTTAATAACATCCCTGAAAGATTCTGAGGTGGTCGTGACTGTAAATAATGAGGGTTCCTCTCTTTCCTTTTGCTCACATAATGTTTCCCACTAATCTTTGACATGGGGAACGGCTTTGAGTAGCGCAAAATTAATATTTTCTCTTTTCGAAAAGTTATGGACAGAAAAATACCCTTCTAGTAGATTCAACCACTTGTCTACAACATCTGTGTCTATCTGACCTTCGAGTATAGGAATATTGAAGTTGATTTTTAACTTGAAGGGGGGAAGTACCTCCGATCGAGGAAGATGCATCGCTTGTTGGTATTCGCCGAAGGATTTGCGCAAAACTATCGATCATCTCATTCCTCTATTGCATGAGGGCTTTCTCAAGCAACATTTTCAAAGGATATCATGTCCTGTCATCTTTCTTTTCTCTTGCCATGAGAGGTCGCATGGGTATGTGAGAGCCTTTGTCCTCAAGAGAAATAATCTCGAGACCCAATTCTTTGTACCTTGACCTCGTTGGGGATGTTCATTAAGACGAAATAACAGAGATACAGTAAAACTTGTTTTCTATTCAATAAAGAAATAAGCTGAAACTGTAAAATGTAGTGGAAAACAATGGTGGTAGCTTATCTCATAGAAGAGATGTGATGGTTGCGCTCATTCGTAAGAAGATAGTTACAATGAGGCTCTGAAGGACTTTTACAATAAAAATGAATGTAAAAAACCCTGGACATCCAAAGACCTAACCCTGGGAGATGAAGCACCAAAAGTTATGTGGGCCCCATTTGGGTAAGTTAGTACATCATTTTCCCGGGGTCGTAACTTTTGCATACAATCTTCGTTTTAGGCGCACGATAGCCCATTAGAAAGGTCTAATAGAGAAGAAAAATTTTCAACTGGCTAAGTTCAGTGCCTAGTGCAGTCACTTGTGTCCCAAATCCCCCAAAAAAATCATTTAGGGCCTCAAAATGGCCCCAAAAGTTTGGAACCCGAAAAATTGTCGAAAAATTGCCAAGGTGGAAAATTGTTTTTCGAGCTAGTGGAATAGGTGGGTGGCCACCGATATCCACCTGGATCAATCCTCCCTCCTTAAGAAGCAATGGTCTCCATTGCGTTGAGTTCCCCTATCAAATGAGGATATTACTGTTGAATTTGACCCCGGGTGAGCCACTTGCCTTGGTGCAGGAGTTGTCCTTCTTTAACGACTCGATAAAGCTGGATCCTTTGTTGTCGAGTGCCCTTGATCTGTGTGTCCACAATTTGATCACTGGATGCTTGTTGCATGTAGTTAAGGTTGAGATATGTTTGTGTCAACTGCTCTTCTATCTCTGAGGTGTCCAATAATGGTGGGAAATATGGTTGAAGGAGAGCCACGTTGAAGACTGGATGCAGACCAAGGAAGGGGGGAATGTTGAGCTCAAAAACATTGTCACCCACAGCCTTGGTGATGGTGATGGTGTACGACCTTGGTGATTTTCGATAAGCATTAGGTTAAGCATGAAGTTCATTTCATTTTAACAATTAACCATAACCATAAATGTTGCAGCAACCAAGATCACATGAAGAAGCATCATGCACAAGAACACAAGATATATCCTGGGAAACCCTTCTCAAACAAGGGAGAAAATCCCAACCAAATCCTTTGCTATACTCTTCAAGAGAGAGACCTTTCACCACCAAGAATATCCTAGCACACAAGAGGTTGCATTAAACCCTAGAACTCTAGCGCCCAAGAGAGGTGTGCAACTTTGACCAAGAAGTGTACTTGTTGAAATTTCCAAAACTCACAAGTGTGTGTGTGTGTGTCTACAATGAAAGAATTCCTCTTACTTATATTAGACTTGTCCTATTAACTAAAGTGTATATTGGCACATTAGGGCCGACCTCACTTAGATAAATTATTTATTTATTATTATAATAATTAATATTAATATTACTATTAATTATATTTTATAGTTTATCTTTAGACACAACAAGGTAGGGACGACCTGTACCCTTTACACAATAACTAGGGTTACAGGTAGGTCTGACTCTTGAATAATATATAGCAAAGGATCTGATACACCCATTAGTGCTCATCCACTATGGGCACATCCATAGGGATGCCATGGACCTGATTCATTGCATTACAAAGATTAACTAGGTCTTCGCATGTTCACCTGTGCTCGTCCACAGGCACGCCCAGTGTACAGATCTACTTTCCCACTGCCACCTATAGGAGGATCATTTGGAGTCTTCTTGTCAACTTAGTTTTTGCTCAGAGGAGGCCATCACATCATCTTCATTTATGTTCTCATGATGATATGCCCAAAACTTTTGGGATTTCCCACATTCACCTTGTGCTAAGCCAAGGCACGTCCTAACTCAACAGATCACTCTTACATCAGATAATCATCTGGATTTCTTCTCACTCACGTCATGGAGGAGGCCATCTTTATGTTCCCGACTCTATCTCAGGCAGGAACCACAAACCCTTCATAGGGTCTTTCTCTCAGGTTTGTAAGCTGAGAGAAAGACTTCACATAGCTTCTATGTTCCACATCTCACACGTTTGTAAGCTGGAGGATGTCGCCCATAGTTGCATTCATCAACACTCCCTCTCAGCTAGGGAGCCATTCTTCATTAAGCCAAGTCTCATACCGATGTACTTTGAATTATTTTTTTGGCTAAGGTCATCCATACTCCCTCTTAACTCAGAAGGAGTTCTTCACCAAGTAAATGTTTGGTGTAAAAGTTTGCAGTCTGCTCAGGTGGAGAAAGGTACTGCAAGTATACAATTTTCTTCTGCATCATATCTCTGACATAAGAAAATTTTTATCTCTCTGTGTGACAATCCATTATGAAGCTCTGGGTTCTTTAAGGAGCTTTATATATGGCTCTCTATCATCAACATAGGAACCATATCATGGTCAAGTGGATATGTCGGAAGTATGTGAAGCCACATTGCTTTGCACACTTACTACTATATATATATACTCTGTCTCTAGTGCACTTAAGGCTACAGAGATATGTTTCCTGTTGTATCAAGAAACCCTGGAAGACTTCAAGATGGAACATCAACAGGATGTGCTCTTCCGGTCCACTGTACTTTCTGCTCAATCTGAATCGGCATGAATCAAGTCTAGTGTTAACCGGATACATCAATGATCTAATCAACTGTGGATTAGTCTCGTCTGAATCATCATCAATCTTCTTTTTTAAATCCATCACGGTGGATTTGCATTCTGTCATACTTTTTTAATATTCACTCTGTATATTTTCCTTGAATTAGGAAAATTTCATCGGTCCTCTGACATACTTCTTGTCCCAAGAAGTAGTGTATCATACTTAGATCCTTTATGAAAATCAAAATTCAATGCTTGCTTGTTTTCAACAACTAGGATTTCCGAGTAAGTCATCAGGATCAGGTTCTCGTCACCAACACTGTATAGGTTTGTATCAACAACACTCTTGCTGAAATCCAAACTCATCAAGAATCTATTTATCTGATATAGTTTCTAACTCATGGATGGTGGTACGGATGGAAGTGAATCGGTTCACTGGGTCAAGTGTCTCATCATGGACAACTCCCTCTGTTTATGAGAAACCTTTGTCTATGGATCTTGTTTTGTATTACCTTGATACTTTCATTAGTTGCATGCTTTACCATAGGTTTTTCTTTCTGGTCCCTGAATAATATCTTATGCACCATCCTATTAAAGTATATTGGTACTCTTCTGTTATGGCATTTGGCCATACTGGTTCTCTTGTTGCTTTTCTAAGACATGGAGTCTTATCATCAATAAAGTGTCTCGTGATTGGAGGATAGCTTTGAAAGACTCTTTTACTTTCTCTGAAGGTGCCTTGAGAGGCTTGTATGCTTTTTTGCTTCTTGCATAGTGAGTCTAGGTGGGCATTTTATGCCTTCCTGCAATATCACTGAACATATCAACTGGAGCAACTGGATCAACTGAAATAATGTCTTTATCCCTCTGAATTGTTGAAGGGGGAGAAGGTATAGTCTTACTATCAATCTCCATCTAAGATTCTCTGGATCTTTGAAAGACTTATCTCTTCTTCAAGGACAACATTTATACTTGTCTCAAACTGTCTCTGACCAGGGATGTCGGTCTAGAATGTCTTTAAGGATTCATTGTATCCTTTCCTTCTAAATGATGTAGCTCATACTTCTTCTCTTTGGGTACATGAAGATACATTGGGCACCCAAATAACCTAGAGTGTTCAATCTCGGGCTTCACTTTGGTGAAGGCTTCTATTTTGGTGAAGACTCTTGTTCTTAACATATATTG
>JZKD02S2345119.1:0-10555 GCA_000966675.3 Picea glauca
CATCTGTGTTATGTGTGATTGATCTTTCTTCTTGATATTGCAGTTGGCGATCGTGTTTTAAATTCCACAAGAATATTAGTAGGAGCGATTTTGTATTTAATAGTGGCATATAATTGTTATATCAGGAGAATCCATGCAATACATAATTTGTATTCAAATTTCTACATGGTATCAGAGCGCAGAAGATTGCAGAAGCTGAGTTTGTGATTGGATAGAATTCAAATTTGCAGAAAGATTTTCTTGGTGCTACAAATGATTCAAGATCGAAATGGATTTAAATGGATTGAGGTTAGAGTATGCACTGGAGGGAAGCTTGAATTACATTGCTTGGAAGGACAGGATGGAGGCAGTACTTGAAGACAATGGCTTGAAGGAATTCATTGACAAGGATGTTCCTAAGCCAGATGCTGCAGACACTGCAAATCTTGATGCATGGAAAAAGAAAGTGGCAAAGGTGAGGAGGATCATGTTGAAGGGAGTACGAAACCATATTGTCTCAAACCTTCATGGGAAAGCCACACCATATCAATGTGGAAGTCTTTGACGTATCTATTCCAAAACAACAACAACCATAGAAAATTGATGCTCAAAGATAAACTCAGGAAGATCAAGATGGAGAAGGGAGACTCTATTCCAAAATATCTCACAAAGTTTGTCCAATGTTGGGATGAGATGGGGAGTGTGGGAATAATAGTCGCTGATGATGATTTGGTGAGCTTGGCGCTCCTAATAATTCCCAAGAATTGGCATAGTTATCAAGACTCTGTCAATGGAAGGGAAAAATTGCCAGATTGGGAATGACTATGGTCTTATTTGGTGCAGGAGGAGTTTAGGTGGAACACTAGAGATGGCTCTTCATCAAAGCATGATGATGAAGAGGATTGTGCTTTGGCTGCCAAGGAAAGGAAAGGGAAGGGGAAGAAATTCCATTCAAAATCTGAGTCTAAAGGCAAGAAGCTGGATTTGTCCAAAGTGAAGTGTTTTCACTGTCACGAACATGGGCATCTCACTACTAACTGTCCACTGAAGAAGAAGAACAAGAAGGCTACTAGAGCTGTAGCTAGTGAGGCCCTTGCCTCACAATTTGAACTTGACTTCTCCTTGATCGCATGCATGGCATCAAGTGAATTAGGATTGGTGTGGTATTTGGATAGTGGCGCTTCCTTTCACATGACGAGAGATAAGGAGCTTTTCAGTGACTTGGAGGAGAAAGATCTTAAAATGCATATAGAGATGGGTGACGATGGATGATATAGTGCGACTGGAATTGGTACCATTACCTTTCAGATGGAGTCAGATAAACCATTTGAATTGAAATATGTTATGCATGTTCCAGGTCTGAAGAAAAACTTGGTCTCAATCGCAATGTTGGAGGACAAAGGCTATGACGTTGTTTTCAACAATGGAAAATCTTTTTTGCGACATAAAACAATGGGTCAAGTCAAGAAGATAGGGATTCGAGTTAAGAATCTCTACAAGTTGGAGGTAGATGGCTGTGCTACCATGATGGGCAAGGCAGAAAAAGTGGTGAGTTGGGATGAGGGAAAATTATGGCACAGGCGATTGGGCCATATTCATCATGGAGCCTTGAAAATTATGCAGCAAATATCTATTGGACTTCTAATGGGAACACTTACTCAGTTAGATCAGTGCAAGGGTTGCACCATGGGGAAGTATGTAAATTCCACCTTTCATTAAAAGGAGAACTGTGCTTCGATGATCCTAGAGAGAATTCACACAGACGTGTCTGGACCATTCTCGGTTTCTTCAACAACAAAACATAAGTATTTTTTTTATTTTTGTTGATGAATTTTCTCGTAAATGTTGGATCTTCTTCATGCAGAAGAAGGATCAAACATTCTCAAAGTTCTGTGAGTTTAAAGTATTGGTGGAGAAAGAGTTGGGGAAGCAAGGGAAGGCTCTAAGGAGTGATAATGGTGGAGAATACATCTCTAACGAATTTAAAGACTTCGAAAACAAAGAAGGAATTCGAAGAGAACTCACAGTGCCTCATAACCCACAACAAAATGGGGTCACGAAGAGGAAGAACAGAACGATCGTGGGTGCAGCATGAGTGATGTTGCATGATCAGGGCCTACCAATGCATTTGTGGGCGGAAGCATGCAACACTGCGGTTTATGTGAAAAACTGTTGTCCTCATAGAGTACTTGGCATGAGTACACCTTAAGAATCTTTCACCGGTACGAAACCTGATGTTTCTCATTTTAAGATTTTTGGCTCATATGTTTATGTGCATGTGACCAAGAATGCCAGGAAGAAGTTGGATTCGACTGCTGAATTTGGGATATTTTTGGGATACACAGAAACATCCCATAATTATCATGTTTATTTGCCTAACAGTAAGATGACTGTTATGCGATGAGATATAAAATTCGATGAGGGGAAAGCCATGTGGTTGTTGCTTGAGAGGGAGATATAATTGCATGTAGAGGAGGAACTACTGGTTCCCAAAGACGAGTCTCAAGATGTGGATCAACTACATGAGGAGGTTCATGGAGTGGAGGAAGCCTTTCATGNCATCTGTGTTATGTGTGATTGATCTTTCTTCTTGATATTGCAGTTGGCGATCGTGTTTTAAATTCCACAAGAATATTAGTAGGAGCGATTTTGTATTTAATAGTGGCATATAATTGTTATATCAGGAGAATCCATGCAATACATAATTTGTATTCAAATTTCTACATGGTATCAGAGCGCAGAAGATTGCAGAAGCTGAGTTTGTGATTGGATAGAATTCAAATTTGCAGAAAGATTTTCTTGGTGCTACAAATGATTCAAGATCGAAATGGATTTAAATGGATTGAGGTTAGAGTATGCACTGGAGGGAAGCTTGAATTACATTGCTTGGAAGGACAGGATGGAGGCAGTACTTGAAGACAATGGCTTGAAGGAATTCATTGACAAGGATGTTCCTAAGCCAGATGCTGCAGACACTGCAAATCTTGATGCATGGAAAAAGAAAGTGGCAAAGGTGAGGAGGATCATGTTGAAGGGAGTACGAAACCATATTGTCTCAAACCTTCATGGGAAAGCCACACCATATCAATGTGGAAGTCTTTGACGTATCTATTCCAAAACAACAACAACCATAGAAAATTGATGCTCAAAGATAAACTCAGGAAGATCAAGATGGAGAAGGGAGACTCTATTCCAAAATATCTCACAAAGTTTGTCCAATGTTGGGATGAGATGGGGAGTGTGGGAATAATAGTCGCTGATGATGATTTGGTGAGCTTGGCGCTCCTAATAATTCCCAAGAATTGGCATAGTTATCAAGACTCTGTCAATGGAAGGGAAAAATTGCCAGATTGGGAATGACTATGGTCTTATTTGGTGCAGGAGGAGTTTAGGTGGAACACTAGAGATGGCTCTTCATCAAAGCATGATGATGAAGAGGATTGTGCTTTGGCTGCCAAGGAAAGGAAAGGGAAGGGGAAGAAATTCCATTCAAAATCTGAGTCTAAAGGAAAGAAGATGGATTTGTCCAAAGTGAAGTGTTTTCACTGTCACGAACATGGGCATCTCACTACTAACTGTCCACTGAAGAAGAAGAACAAGAAGGCTACTAGAGCTGTAGCTAGTGAGGCCCTTGCCTCACAATTTGAACTTGACTTCTCCTTGATCGCATGCATGGCATCAAGTGAATTAGGATTGGTGTGGTATTTGGATAGTGGCGCTTCCTTTCACATGACGAGAGATAAGGAGCTTTTCAGTGACTTGGAGGAGAAAGATCTTAAAATGCATATAGAGATGGGTGACGATGGATGATATAGTGCGACTGGAATTGGTACCATTACCTTTCAGATGGAGTCAGATAAACCATTTGAATTGAAATATGTTATGCATGTTCCAGGTCTGAAGAAAAACTTGGTCTCAATCGCAATGTTGGAGGACAAAGGCTATGACGTTGTTTTCAACAATGGAAAATCTTTTTTGCGACATAAAACAATGGGTCAAGTCAAGAAGATAGGGATTCGAGTTAAGAATCTCTACAAGTTGGAGGTAGATGGCTGTGCTACCATGATGGGCAAGGCAGAAAAAGTGGTGAGTTGGGATGAGGGAAAATTATGGCACAGGCGATTGGGCCATATTCATCATGGAGCCTTGAAAATTATGCAGCAAATATCTATTGGACTTCTAATGGGAACACTTACTCAGTTAGATCAGTGCAAGGGTTGCACCATGGGGAAGTATGTAAATTCCACCTTTCATTAAAAGGAGAACTGTGCTTCGATGATCCTAGAGAGAATTCACACAGACGTGTCTGGACCATTCTCGGTTTCTTCAACAACAAAACATAAGTATTTTTTTTATTTTTGTTGATGAATTTTCTCGTAAATGTTGGATCTTCTTCATGCAGAAGAAGGATCAAACATTCTCAAAGTTCTGTGAGTTTAAAGTATTGGTGGAGAAAGAGTTGGGGAAGCAAGGGAAGGCTCTAAGGAGTGATAATGGTGGAGAATACATCTCTAACGAATTTAAAGACTTCGAAAACAAAGAAGGAATTCGAAGAGAACTCACAGTGCCTCATAACCCACAACAAAATGGGGTCACGAAGAGGAAGAACAGAACGATCGTGGGTGCAGCATGAGTGATGTTGCATGATCAGGGCCTACCAATGCATTTGTGGGCGGAAGCATGCAACACTGCGGTTTATGTGAAAAACTGTTGTCCTCATAGAGTACTTGGCATGAGTACACCTTAAGAATCTTTCACCGGTACGAAACCTGATGTTTCTCATTTTAAGATTTTTGGCTCATATGTTTATGTGCATGTGACCAAGAATGCCAGGAAGAAGTTGGATTCGACTGCTGAATTTGGGATATTTTTGGGATACACAGAAACATCCCATAATTATCATGTTTATTTGCCTAACAGTAAGATGACTGTTATGCGATGAGATATAAAATTCGATGAGGGGAAAGCCATGTGGTTGTTGCTTGAGAGGGAGATATAATTGCATGTAGAGGAGGAACTACTGGTTCCCAAAGACGAGTCTCAAGATGTGGATCAACTACATGAGGAGGTTCATGGAGTGGAGGAAGCCTTTCATGTAGATCCATCCATTAGAAGTGGAAGAAAGCGCACCATGAAAGCTGATAGATTGAGACTAGATGTTGCACAAAATGTAGGAGCCCCTACTTCACAACGCAGACAAAGACAGTCTCCTGATCGATTTACTAGATACATGGCTCTCATGAGAAAATGTATTGTGACTTAACCATCTTCCTTTCAGGAAGTAGTGCAGGATCCCACTTGGGTTGATGCAATGGTGGAGGAGTATGACTCCATTGTCAAAAACAATGCATGGGAAATTGTCCCAAGATCGGTCGACAAATCAATGGTAGGTTCGAGATGGATCTACAAGGTAAAGAAATATGCTGATGGGAGTATTGAGAAATACAAGGCCAGATTTATGGCTCGAGGCTTCTCACAGATCGAGGGGATATATTATGATGAGACCTTTGTACCTGTCGCAAGGTACTCTTCCATAAGATCCATCTTTGCACTCTCAGCGCAGATGGGCTGGCGCATTCATCAGATGGATGTAAAAACTACATTTATCAATGGTATCATTGAGGAAGAGGTGTACATAGAGCATCCTGAAGGATTTTATATCTTCAGCAGTGAGTCACATGTGTGACGACTCAAAAGAGCACTGTATGGGCTGAAGCAAGCACCTCGTGCTTGGTACACTCGGATAGACAACTATTTCACCAGAATGGGCTTCACCAAAAGTGAAGTGGATGCAAACCTATACCAAATTGTGGTGGAGGGTAAGATTTTAATTATTGTTCTTTATGTTGATGATTTAATACTGACTGGTGATGAGCATATGATACACTCATGCAAGGAGGACCTTGCAAAGGAGTTCAAGATGGAGGATATGGGCCTCCTTCGTTATTTCCTTGGATTGGAAATATGGCAGTGAGATGGTGAACTTTTTGTGTCTCAAGGAAAGTATGCAAGGGAGATACTGGGTAAGTTTCACATGGAGGGATGCAAACCCATGGATACTCCTCTTCCAAGAAATTGAAAGAAAGAGGATGCTACTTCTAGAGAGGTAGTGGATGCTACTGTCTATCGACAGTTAGTGGGTTCACTAATGTATCTAGTGAACACGAGACCATACATTTTCTATGTGGTTAACCAACTGAGTCAAGCGATGGTTAAGACTACCAAGATCTTTTGGAAGGCGGGTAAGCATGTCCTAAGATACCTGAGGGGCACATTTGAGTATGGATTATGGTACAGACAGACAGATGAGGTGAAGTTGCATGGCTTCATAGATGCATATTGGGCGGGCAACCCAACAGACAGAAAGAGCACATTAAGGGGGATCTTTACTATCGGATCTACAACTATTTCTTGGTACAACAAGAAGCATAGATCCGTGGCACTTAGTTCAGTGGAAGTAGAATACATGACAGCGAGTCAAGCTGCATGTGAGGCTATCTAGATGAGAAAGATGTTGGTTGGCTTGTTTGGTTCTCATTTAGATCCAACAGTGATTCATTGTGATAATTAGAGTTGCATTAAACTTTCGATTAATCCTATGTTTCATGATAGATCTAAGCATATAGATATCTGGTATCATCATATCAAAGATTGTGTGTAGTGAAAGATCATTTTTCTTCAGTACATTCCTACGGAAGATCATGATGCAGACATTCTGACGAAGGCCCTCACCAGGAGAAAATTTGAATACTATAGAGACAGGATCGGGGTGAAGGATAATCCCTTTCTTGTTGAGAGGGAGTGTTGAGATTCAACAAGAATATCCTAGTGAAAATTATGCACCTACACTAGGATGGAGCCTCAAAATATTTTTAGGTGGAAGTATATTTATAGATGTATGTTAACTATTATTATCCCTTAATAATAGTTGGACAATAAATATTAATCTATTCTCAATAAGCACTTGGAAATAGTTAACTGAGGTGGAAAATCANTGGATTTGTCCAAAGTGAAGTGTTTTCACTGTCACGAACATGGGCATCTCACTACTAACTGTCCACTGAAGAAGAAGAACAAGAAGGCTACTAGAGCTGTAGCTAGTGAGGCCCTTGCCTCACAATTTGAACTTGACTTCTCCTTGATCGCATGCATGGCATCAAGTGAATTAGGATTGGTGTGGTATTTGGATAGTGGCGCTTCCTTTCACATGACGAGAGATAAGGAGCTTTTCAGTGACTTGGAGGAGAAAGATCTTAAAATGCATATAGAGATGGGTGACGATGGATGATATAGTGCGACTGGAATTGGTACCATTACCTTTCAGATGGAGTCAGATAAACCATTTGAATTGAAATATGTTATGCATGTTCCAGGTCTGAAGAAAAACTTGGTCTCAATCGCAATGTTGGAGGACAAAGGCTATGACGTTGTTTTCAACAATGGAAAATCTTTTTTGCGACATAAAACAATGGGTCAAGTCAAGAAGATAGGGATTCGAGTTAAGAATCTCTACAAGTTGGAGGTAGATGGCTGTGCTACCATGATGGGCAAGGCAGAAAAAGTGGTGAGTTGGGATGAGGGAAAATTATGGCACAGGCGATTGGGCCATATTCATCATGGAGCCTTGAAAATTATGCAGCAAATATCTATTGGACTTCTAATGGGAACACTTACTCAGTTAGATCAGTGCAAGGGTTGCACCATGGGGAAGTATGTAAATTCCACCTTTCATTAAAAGGAGAACTGTGCTTCGATGATCCTAGAGAGAATTCACACAGACGTGTCTGGACCATTCTCGGTTTCTTCAACAACAAAACATAAGTATTTTTTTTATTTTTGTTGATGAATTTTCTCGTAAATGTTGGATCTTCTTCATGCAGAAGAAGGATCAAACATTCTCAAAGTTCTGTGAGTTTAAAGTATTGGTGGAGAAAGAGTTGGGGAAGCAAGGGAAGGCTCTAAGGAGTGATAATGGTGGAGAATACATCTCTAACGAATTTAAAGACTTCGAAAACAAAGAAGGAATTCGAAGAGAACTCACAGTGCCTCATAACCCACAACAAAATGGGGTCACGAAGAGGAAGAACAGAACGATCGTGGGTGCAGCATGAGTGATGTTGCATGATCAGGGCCTACCAATGCATTTGTGGGCGGAAGCATGCAACACTGCGGTTTATGTGAAAAACTGTTGTCCTCATAGAGTACTTGGCATGAGTACACCTTAAGAATCTTTCACCGGTACGAAACCTGATGTTTCTCATTTTAAGATTTTTGGCTCATATGTTTATGTGCATGTGACCAAGAATGCCAGGAAGAAGTTGGATTCGACTGCTGAATTTGGGATATTTTTGGGATACACAGAAACATCCCATAATTATCATGTTTATTTGCCTAACAGTAAGATGACTGTTATGCGATGAGATATAAAATTCGATGAGGGGAAAGCCATGTGGTTGTTGCTTGAGAGGGAGATATAATTGCATGTAGAGGAGGAACTACTGGTTCCCAAAGACGAGTCTCAAGATGTGGATCAACTACATGAGGAGGTTCATGGAGTGGAGGAAGCCTTTCATGCAGATCCATCCATTAGAAATGGAAGAAAGCGCACCATGAAAGCTGATAGATTGAGACTAGATGCTGCACAAAATGTAGGAGCCCCTACTTCATAACGCAGACAAAGACAGTCTCCTGATCGATTTACTAGATACATGGCTCTCATGAGCAAATGTATTGTGACTTAACCATCTTCCTTTCAGGAAGTAGTGCAGGATCCCACTTGGGTTGATGCAATGGTGGAGGAGTATGACTCCATTTTCAAAAACAATGCATGGGAAATTGTCCCAAGACCAGTCGACAAATCAATGGTAGGTTCGAGATGGATCTACAAGGTAAAGCAATATGCTGATGGGAGTATTTAGAAATACAAGGCCATATTTATGGCTCGATGCTTCTCACAGATCGAGGGGATATATTATGATGAGACCTTTGTACTTGTCGCAAGGTACTCTTCCATAAGATCCATCTTTGCACTCTCAGCGCAGATGGGCTGGCGCATTCATCAGATGGATGTAAAAACTACATTTCTCAATGGTATCATTGAGGAAGAGGTGTACATAGAGCATCCTGAAGGATTTGATATCTTCAGCAGTGAGTCACATGTGTGACGAATCAAAAGAGAACTGTATGGGCTGAAGCAAGCACCTCGTGCTTGGTACACTCGGATAGACAGCTATTTCACCAGATTGGGCTTCACCAAAAGTGAAGTGGATGCAAACCTATACCAAATTGTGGTGGAGGGTAAGATTTTAATTATTGTTCTTTATGTTGATGATTTAATACTGACTGGTGATGAGAATATGATACACTCATGCAAGGAGGACCTTGCAAAGGAGTTCAAGATGGAGGATATGGGCCTCCTTCGTTATTTCCTTGGATTGGAAATATGGCAGTGAGATGGTGAACTTTTTGTGTCTCAAGGAAAGTATGCAAGGGAGATACTGGGTAAGTTTCACATGGAGGGATGCAAACCCATGGATACTCCTCTTCCAAGAAATTGAAAGAAAGAGGATGCTACTTCTAGAGAGGTAGTGGATGCTACTGTCTATCGACAGTTAGTGGGTTCACTAATGTATCTAGTGAACACGAGACCATACATTTTCTATGTGGTTAACCAACTGAGTCAAGCGATGGTTAAGACTACCAAGATCTTTTGGAAGGCGGGTAAGCATGTCCTAAGATACCTGAGGGGCACATTTGAGTATGGATTATGGTACAGACAGACAGATGAGGTGAAGTTGCATGGCTTCATAGATGCATATTGGGCGGGCAACCCAACAGACAGAAAGAGCACATTAAGGGGGATCTTTACTATCGGATCTACAACTATTTCTTGGTACAACAAGAAGCATAGATCCGTGGCACTTAGTTCAGTGGAAGTAGAATACATGACAGCGAGTCAAGCTGCATGTGAGGCTATCTAGATGAGAAAGATGTTGGTTGGCTTGTTTGGTTCTCATTTAGATCCAACAGTGATTCATTGTGATAATTAGAGTTGCATTAAACTTTCGATTAATCCTATGTTTCATGATAGATCTAAGCATATAGATATCTGGTATCATCATATCAAAGATTGTGTGTAGTGAAAGATCATTTTTCTTCAGTACATTCCTACGGAAGATCATGATGCAGACATTCTGACGAAGGCCCTCACCAGGAGAAAATTTGAATACTATAGAGACAGGATCGGGGTGAAGGATAATCCCTTTCTTGTTGAGAGGGAGTGTTGAGATTCAACAAGAATATCCTAGTGAAAATTATGCACCTACACTAGGATGGAGCCTCAAAATATTTTTAGGTGGAAGTATATTTATAGATGTATGTTAACTATTATTATCCCTTAATAATAGTTGGACAATAAATATTAATCTATTCTCAATAAGCACTTGGAAATAGTTAACTGAGGTGGAAAATCAGTTAGCTATAGGAAATTCGAGTTCAAAGGTTGACTGGTGGGACATGCAAGTCGAATTAGTTGTAACTGAGTGATTCGAAGTTGTAACAGAGTTATATGTGTAGT
>JZKD02S2345130.1:3334-25975 GCA_000966675.3 Picea glauca
CGACCTAGCTATGGTGCAGCCTGCAAAAATCAGACTTTCTCTCACCCTTGCTATAGTGCAACATGCGAAAATCCTTTTTAATAGGGTTTTTACAAAGGGAAATGCAACTTATTTTCTCATGAAAAGTTCTTCTCCCTTCTTTCTTCAGGAACTTGGGCCACTGACCCCTCTGAAGGCAATAGATAGGTTTACATCATTAATGGTCATAGGGATAATGAAAATAATGTGTAACAAAGATCCCCCCAAAGCATGAAGTTAGAATAGAGTGATAACTGAAATACTTTGTCGAGTGTGTGTAAGAAACAAGGAACAGTCGGTCGAAAACCTCCCAACAAACAAAGAAATATAGTACAGTAATATATCATCACTGAGGTAGGAATTCCCATACTCAGAATACAAATGACTCAAAGCATAAATGTTGACATGCGAATATCCATGTCAAGTAAGACAGGTCATGGACACCAAACATACATTGTGGATCCATGCCATTATGACTCAAATATGAACATAGCCACAAAAAATACACTATAGATCTATGTGTTAAAGACTCAAATTTGAACATAGCCACGAGACATACAATGTGGATCTACGCAACAATACAAACTGAAAATACTCCAATGCTACCTGAATCTGTCAGAAAAGATTCAGGGGCTTCATCTCCACCACTCTATAGTAAGAATATAACCATGCAAATACATGTGTTGAAGTCAAACATGGTAGAAACCACTTGATTACCAGTCATTAGTGTATACTATTAACAAGTGCGAGCGAAATCACCATTAATGTCAATGACTCCCAAGTTACACTAGTACAATCCAATGAATGTGAATTAATGAGTTGAAGTTGAACACTCGATGGAATATTCAGATCAGGGGTCAATGATGAAAACCCACTATTGAAAGCGAGGAAACCTTCCATTGAGGCATGCAAGTTCCAAGGTACCAATTAGTTTCTAAGTCTGATTCCTAGATAATGAGTTGAATTCGATAGGAAAAGACTCATCACAAGAGGGCCTTAATGTATCCCCCATCAATGAAACGAAATGAGTAAAATGATTTGATGTAGATCAGAGTAACCAGTAACTCAGGACTAACACAGGAATGGCTGACACAATAGAAGGCTTAAGGACTGCATAAATGGCCAACGCAACAAAATGCTTTCTAGGTTGAACTTCTCTTTGAACATATTGACGACACGACAATTGTCTTGGAAATACTGACTCAACAACATGGAACACAGACAAACTGGTAATATTATAAGGATTATGGTCAGATTTTCCAACCTAGACACAAGGCGAGTGAAAGGGTGTCATGTTCAAAAGAGACTCTTCCATGGAATACAGGTTTAGACACATTTATTTCCCAAATTTCCCCCCACCATTTCTGGCAAGTACCTCTTTATTTTTACACAAGCTTGAGGAGGATAACATATGCTTGAAATGTAAGCTCATCCTTCAGATTATTCCCTCAGAGTATGTTTAACGAACCCTAGGAAGGAGTGGTTCGGTCCCACATGGGTCTTTCAATGTTTGTTTTATGAGTCGAAAGAAAGAAAACTCAGGGGGTTTTCATGTTTATAGAGTCTTAAAAACACTTAAAGAGAACTCTCTCAGTTCCTTTTTCATAAAGTAGTCAGATGAGACCGAAAAAGAGATAAACTATCACTCAACAGATGTTTTCCTCAAATACTTTAATGAGTGTGAAAAGAACAAGATCACTCGACAATCTTTTCATGTTTAGAGAGTCTGAAAAGAGATTAAAGGGAACTCCCATGGGTTCCTTTTTCGTATAACCTTTACGAGTCTGAAAAAGTGATAAAATTATACTCGGTTACATTTTCATTGATTTATGATCATGAGAAAGAATAAAGAATAAGCTCGGTAACTTATCCTCATGTATTTACGAGCATGAGAAAGAACAAAGAGAAGGTTCCAAGGTACCTTGGAACTTTCTCATGTATTTACGAACATGAGAAAATTCCAAGGTACCAATTAGTTTCTAAGTCTAATTCCTGGATAATGAGTTGAATTCGACAGGAAAAGACTCATCACAAGAGGGCCTTAATGTATCCCCCATCAATGACATGAAACGGGTAAAACAATTTGATGTAGATCAGAGTAACAAGTAACTCAGGACTGACTTAGGGATGGTCGACACAATAGAAGGCTTAAGGACTGCATAAATGTTCGACGCAACATAAGTCTTTCCGGGTTGAACTTCCCTTTGAACATATTGATGGCACGACAACTGTTTGGAAAATATTGACTCAACAATAGGGATCATAGACTAACAGGTAATCTTATAAGGAGTATGATGAAGAGACGAGCGGATTTTCCAACCTAGACACAAGGCGAGTGAAAGGGTATCATGTTCAAAAGAGACTCTTCCATGGAATATAGGTTTAGACACATTTCTTTCCCAAAATTTCCCCCACCATTTCTGGCGAGTACCTCTTTATTTTTACACAAGCTTGAGGAGGATAACATATGATTGAAATATAAGCTCATCCTTTGGATGAGTCCCTTGGAGTATGTTTAACGAACCCTAGGAAGGAGTGATTCATTCCCACATGGGCCTTTCAATGTTTGTTTTATGAGTCCAAAGAAATAAAACTCATGGGTTTTTCATGTTTATAGAGTCTAAAAAACACTTAAAGAGAACTCTCTCAGTTCCTTTTTCGTAAAGTAATCTGATGAGATCGAAAAAGAGATATACCATCGCTCAACATACGTTTTCTTCAAATACATTAACGAGTGTGAAAAGAACAAGATCGCTTGGCAATCTTTTCATGTTTAGAAAGTCTGAAAAAAGCTTAAAGGGAACTCCCAAGGGTTCCTTTTTCGTATAACCTTTACGAGTATGAAAAAGTGATAAAAGTATACTCAGTTACATTCTCATTGATTTACGAGAATGAGAAAGAACAAATACTAAGATCAATAACTTATTCTCATGTATTTACGAGCATGAGAAAGAACAAAGACTAAGCTCAAGATTGTTTTCATTTTTACACAAGCTTTAAAATCAGAACCAAAACTATGCTTGGGATAGATTTTATTTTTTCACAAGATTAAAACTAAACAAAAATATGCTTGGACATGGTTTCATCTTTACACAAGCTTGAACCAGCGGAAAACTATGCTTGAGGTAGGTGGTTTCATTTTTACACAAGCTTGAACCAAAGTAAAAACTGTTCTTGAACTTCCCAACGCATTATCCACGAATTCACATGGTTGGTACTTAGCCCCCATCTTAAGAAGATAGCGGCTCAACTCCAGCATGAAGTCCAGAGGCTGAGGCAAATGCCCCCCAAGCTTCATTTCGCTCAACTGCAAAAGCAGATGAAATGAAGCTTCAAATACTAGACGAAGAACTTGACTCAAACAGAGAGGGGGAACAAATCTATTTCATTTTTAACGAGCTTGTCACAGAAACAGGAAATATGCTCGTAACCTTTATTTAATTTTTTAACGAGGTTTGCACAGAGACGTAAAACTATCCTCGTAGCTGGTTTCATTTTTTAATGAGCTTGAAATCATAAAATCATGCTCAAAGACCTTTGTTTCATTTTTTAACGAGGTTGCCTCAGAGACACAAAAAATATCCTCTGAGTCTCTCTTCTTGATCATGGATTCCAAGAGGACAATGCTCCGGAATGACACCATGTCAAGGGAAAAAACTCGGTCATGGCTTCCAAGAGGTATTCACTGGAAGGAAGAAATACACTTTGGAAGGACACCATGACGAGGGTCACGATAGGAGTACATAGATCAAGCTCTAACAACACTATCGAAGAGATCACCATGTCAACTACTGGATCTAAGTCATCAGAAGTTGAAGCCATGGGTGACAACACCACATAATTGACCTATGGCAGGGGCGATATTTTCTGCATTTAAGAACCATTCAGGGAGGCAATCTAGGTGGGGTCAATGAATGAAAGTTGATCAACAGTCACAACTCATCCATCGTGAGGGAAATATATCACACGAAAAAGAGTAGACACAATAGCTTTCATGGCATAGACATAATCCTGCCCAAGGAGTAAAGTGAAATCCAAGGGGTCTTGGACTACCATGACATCAATAAAGACAATTTTCCCTCACAAAGTTACAAGAAACTGAGGAAGGGTCCCTAAAGATTCACTACTTCTTCTATTAAAAGCTAGAATATTTTGCGTAACCGACACAAGCTGAGGAAAACCCAAATCTTGCCAAGCAAAAGAGGAAAAAATACTAACGGACGCACCTTCATATATCAGTGTCTGAGGAATGTCTCGACCACAAACCTGTACTATAATCGAGAAAGGAATGTGAGAGGGAAGATGAGGTCTAGTTATAACACCCCAATCAAAATGGATGGCTTCATTACTTGGAGGGGGTTCCATGGGAGAAGGAGGAATAACCCCCAGCATGGTTGATTCTGTATCAAGGAGAAAAACATGGGAATTATTGGGTTTACTCTCTACCAGGAGAGTAGGATCGATCGATGATGAGATCAGGTTGACCACTTGGGTTTCATTCTCCAAGGGGAGAATGGGGTCGACAGGTGGAAACAGATCAACTGCTTGGGTTTCACTCTCTAACGGGAGAGTGGGATCGACTGAGGATGGGATCAGATCGATCGATTTAGTTTCACTCTCTGAGGGGAGAGTGGGATTGACTGAGGATCATATTAGATCAACCACTTTTTCAACTGGTTCAACTAAGGACGTGACTATATTGACGACATGATCAACCAGATTGACTGGTGAAGGGACCAAAGTGATTATTCCATCAACTATAGGGGGGTCAAGAGTAAGCTTGTGATAAGCAGCTGGAAGTTGAGGCTGTGAAACAGTCATATCTTCCAGTAATTTTGAGGCTTCGTCCATATGAGGGAAAAGGTGAGTGAGATGACTCCCTTTTCATAACATACATAGGAACTTGACTCTACTTTTCTTCTTCTCAATGGTATCTTGACTATTTGACGAGAGGTCATCAACATGTTGTTCATAGGATGATGACACGGGTTGGCGAGGGTGTGTATACCAAGCTTCTATAACCTTGGATAGACCAGGGCAATCCTTAAGAAGATGGATACCCTTACAAAGGCAGCAAGGGTACTTGGGCTTACGAGTTGTTTGGGTGATCTTGACATCATCAACACTCCCAACACGATTAACAATAACTGGTTGTTTTCCAACATGTTTGACAGTGGTTGGAGGTTTTGATCCTTGTTTATCTTTCTTCTTCTTAATCTTTATTTTCTTCTTCTTCTTATTCACTGGGTTACTAGCTTCAAAACATTCACTCGACGAAGAAGATGAAATGGAAGGCAACCTTGCAAGCGAAGAAGGTGAAGAATACCTTACTGGTGAAGAAGGTGAAGGATCAACATGAGGTTGATTCTCTTGGGGGGAATTTCTTACAATAGAAGCACTAGCTACATTCGGGATTACCTGAGTGGAAAACAACCATACTTGTAATCCAATTGTGAGACCTGGAAGGCTTAAAGTAGCGATGTGAGGAGGACCAATGTTCTTGTAAGAAGGAAAAACAAAATATTCCCCTGGAACATGGCTTCCTTCATTGGTCGTTTCAGGAACGGATGCCATTAAATAAAGATCCAACCTAGAGTTCTTTAGGAAAAACAAACAACACATGCTAAAAATCTAGTAAGAAAGCAAGCAAACAAAACCTTCTCACAATGAGCACACTAGTTGGTGATGAAATCCAATGTCGCAAGAACAATATAAGAAGGGGATGAGATAGAGCGGGTGGAAAAGTTACGTTGATGACCTGCTTAATGGACTTAAACCCTGGTGCAAGCTCCCACACTTAAACGTGGGTATACCCTCCAAGGAACCTGAGTGAGTTTGGCCAACGTCGATTCCAGGTACCGTGAAGACTTGCCCCTCCACAGTCACCTTGTGTAAATACCCTAAAGATATAGGCCACTAAGGTTACCAATCACTATAGTGATGCCTGGGGAAACATTCAACAGTCCGATCCATGCGCAAGGGTAGGGTATCTATCTCGAAATCAACTTGAAAGGATTCCACTCATCATTGTGGGTATACCTTCAAGCGACCCCCATAAAATGCACAATATCTACACCAAGACCAATAAAGCAAGGTGAGTAACTCTGCCAGTCTCAATGTGACCTTGTGATTGACCCTTGTGTTAGAAGGGCTTCCTAGTATAAAATGTAGCAAGTGGATTTCACTCTCCCTATCACAAGATACTATGTTTGTTTGTAGTGTTGGAAAGTTATCTTTCACACCTATTCCAAAGCCCTACAACTAATCTAATGTAGGTTTGCTACCAGAAAATATAAAAATGTGTAATCAATTTTTATAAGTGCTTTATTTTTAAGGCTATTGTTACTCAAAAAGAAAATGGCATGGACAATATGGTGTTTTGACCGACTCGAAATTTATGCAAAGAGATGAAGATGCAATCTTTTCATTTCGATGAAAGCTATGCTATGAGAATGAGAAAACATTTATCATTCCCATATGCACAATGTCCCAAAATTTTAAAACTCATCAATATCAATATCTTCAAGAAATGATTGAAAGAGTTTGTATACCAATACATGATTCATGCCCCCCCCCCCCGCCATGAGGGGGAAATTTTTTCAGAATTTAAGACCAAAAAATGCCAAGAATCATGCAATTTCGCTACTTCAAAAGAAAGGATGCCCCGAATCTAATATAAAGAAAGAAATTAAATCTTTTTGTTTCAAAAATTTCACTAAAAGAAATAATGAACTTTCTTAAAACAAAGAAACCCAAACTAAACGTTTTCTTTTAAAGCGAACTATTCAGAAGAAATCTGATCTTTCCCTAAACAATTCTAAAGAAAGCACACGCTTTGTAATTGAAAGATACTAAAAAAAAGAGACTAATCCTTCAAAACCAAACAAAGTGAAGATGGCTAAAATCAACTCAAATAATGTCAAGAAGACTGTAAACATATCAATATAGGCTCCAAAAATTCAATCCATTTGATCAAAGAAAAACTGGGCATCAAAAGATAACAAGACCCAATCCAATTTTTTTTTTTAACAAACACGTTCGCAAGCCAGCAGTATATTACAGTGCGAAAATCAACATTTTTCGCAGGCTAGCAATAGGTAGGGTGTGAAAATGTCGCACTGGTTTACACAGTGAGGTGAAAAAATCAAAGTTTTTCGTAGGCTGTATACAGGTGAAGTGCGGGAATGTCTATAATAAAAAAGAATTTGGAAAAAGGACAAAGAGTCTAAGTGAACTTTTAGATCCAGAGAGTCTGGATGGATCTCCCACAGACTCAAAGACTAGAAATCAAGCAATCAAAGCAAGGGAAACTAGACTAACTAGGAAACAATCCTTCCCCAGTGGAGTCACCAATTTTGTTACTAGATAAATCGGTAAATGCAGACATAAACTGATCTCCCTAGATCCTCCTAGATCTAGAAAAAAACACATCAGAACATGACACTTTCCTCAAGTTTTAGATATTGAATTTACTAACTAAAGAGGGATAGGTGACATACCGTTTAAACACCATTGCCTCTCACCATCACCATCTTAGCTCCATTCCAACACTCATACAATGATGAACCCGCAAAAGAATGAAACCAACCAAAGTGATAGTAATAGAATAAACTCAATATAAACCTATGTATGTGATCAAGGAATCATACAATAAAACACAACAAGCTTTATAGGAAAGAATCATATTACTGTATCATATTATATGTGAAAGAGAGATTACAACCATGGCCTTGATGTCGTAAGGTCCCTTCCAATTGTCCTTCATTCCCCACACACTTCCACTCCAAGAATTCTGAGAGAATAGATCTGATAATATTCACAATCTATCTTGACAAAGTGGCTCATCTAGCCAAGCTAACAATATCCAAAGCTCAATCCAATCCAAGCTAATCCCAAAAGCTCCAAAGCTAACCTTCTCCATGACAACTCCTCTCCTTTTATAATTTGAAGAGGATAAGGTGAGGAGGTTAGAATGATCCCACTAAATCATGAAAGCGAGTAAGATCCAAACCATTTAGATGCCACCTCACCATAGAAGTTTCTCCTTCTAGAAGCATCGAGAAGATGCTAGTTTTTCCCATGTATGAGAATTTTCACACCCTTCCTATATAGCAGCTTGCAAACACTTCACGACCTAGCTATGGTGCAGCCTGTGAAAACTAGGCATTTTTGCACCCTGCCTATATAGCAACCTATGAACACTTCATGACCTAGATATAGTGCATCTTGCGAAAATCAGGCATTTTCACACCCTATCTATAGTGCAACATGCGAAAATCCTCTTTAATATGGTTTTTACAAAGGGAAATGCAACTTATTTTCTTAGGAAAAGTTCTTGTCCCTTCTTTCTTCAGGAACTCAGGCCACTGACCCCTCTGAAGGAAACATATAAGTTTACATCATTAACCGTCATAGGGATAACGAAAATAATGTGAAACACTGAGCATAGACACACAACTGGTTTGCGACAACCATTACCCATTCATGAGTGGAAATGGGAAGTTGTAACCATGGATTTCATCACCAAAATTTCCAGAACAGACAAGCAACATGATTATATCATGGTAGTGGTGGATAAGCTTACTAAAGCTGCCCATTTTATTCCAGATAATCTCACTCACAAGGCATCCACATTGTTGATGTTTATATGAGGGAAATTTCTCGATTACATGGTATACCCAAGACAATTGTGTCTCACAGAGACACAAAATTTACCTCACATTTTTGGAAATGAATATTTAATGGATTTGGAACAAATTTGAATTTTAGTACAGCTTATCATCCAAAATCAGATGGACAAATAGAGAGGGTGAATCAAGTTATTGAAGATATGTTGAGGATGTATGTGATGGATAAACCATCAAAATGGGAAGACTACCTACACTTAATAGAGTTTGCTTATAATAATGGGTACCAAAAATCTCTAAAGATGATCCCATTTGAGGAACTTTATGGAAAAACATGAAACACACCGGTAAGTTGGGACAACCCAACAGATAGAGTAGTGGTTGGGCCAGATTTACTCAAGGAAATGGAGGAGCACATGTTAAAAAAAAATAAAAATTTAAAGGTTGCCCAAGACAGGCAGAAAAGTTATGCTGATAAGGGAAGAACTCAGAGGGAATTTCAAGTTGCGGACCATGTATTCTTAAAAGTGAAGGCCAACAGAAGTTCCCTGAAGTTGGGAAATTGTTCAAAGTTGGCAACTCACTATTGTGGGCCATTTTAAATCCTAGAGAGGATTGGTCCAATAGCTTATATTATTGCATTTCCTGCATCTATGTCTGTTCATAATGTATTCCATGTATCATTTCTCAAGAAATATATACTTGATTCTAATCATGTTATGGATTCGAATGTGATTCAGGTGGAGAAAGAAGGTGCTTTCCAAGTGCACCCGATATGCATTCTGGACTGGAAAATCAAACAACTCTGGAATCGATCCATAGGGCTTGTAAAGGTCCAATGGACCTGGTACAATCCTGAGGACGCTACTTGGGAGCATGAGGATGCAATGTGGGTAGAATACCCGCATATTTTTGAGGATTTTTTAAAATTTTGTTGTATATGTATGCATAATTCACTACGGATAGTGCATAAATAATGGAAGGACATTTAATATCCCTAGGATGAACCCAATTGTAAATGTAAATACAAATGTACGTAAGTTGGTGAGTTGTTTGATATCATTTGTATGCACCTTCCATGGTATAGTGAGCACATGTACTGCGCAGTAAAATGATGAAGTGTGTACATTCCAAGATACTGCGTGCAACAACTTAAGTGCGCATGATTTTGAGGCCAGGGAGCCTTTGTGTATATGTTGTTTTTTATAGGCTGGTGAGCCATTTTTGTAATGATTAGGTTGGAGAGCCTAGATGTTAAAGTCCAGTGAGCCTATTTTTGTATATGCCTCATCAATAATATAAAATACATCGATGCGCACAGACCGACCACAATAAAAGAGTATGGGGGACTAAACTCCACTAGTTAGGGAAGGGGGGGGGTAAAAGTTAAGGAAAAGGGGCTAAGCTAGGGAGCTTAAGCCAAAAATGAATATTATATTAATATTTATTAAATCATAAAGTATGGAAAATTATTTTATCCTAAGTTCTAAGGAGGGGCACAAGTAGGCCAAAGTATCTCCCAACATGACAAGTGTCAAGTTGGGAACATGCATACTTATAGTTTGGACTTAGTTCATTTTTGGGGAGTTTTTTCCATCATTCAGTCATCCATTCAATCATTTGATCATATTTCACACACTCATTGAGTTATCCTCCATACCTTACTGTCACTGTACCTAAACCTTTATCCATAACCATACATGTTTGTGTACCTGGTTAGATTGGGAGCTGGACTGAAGAAGTTGGTTGTCAGGCCCATGGGATATTGAAGAGGTGGGTTTTCAGGCCCATGAGCAATCTCTTTGGGTCAGAGAACTATTGGGAATTGATTTATGAAGGTGCTAAAATATAGCTACAGGGATCTGAGACTTCCCGTCTGCCCTGTTGTTGAAGCCCAGAAAGGAAGTGGGGCAACCGAGGGACTGTTGAGCAGAGAAGGGGCACACTTCCTGGGGTGGGATAGGCATGTGGGGACTGAGAGATTGTAGGATGTTAGTTTGAGTTGGCACATATGACGAATTCTTTCCTGTTGTCTATGATCCATTATCCTGGTTAGGAATCTCTTTACCCGGGTGTAGTTTAGTCTCATCTCGGGGGTGACCCACTGCTAAGAGTGATGAGCAGTGTGGTCTAAGGATTGGAGGTTCGTGGAAGGTTTGCATGCATTTTGTGATATTCTTACCAAGATAAGTGTCAATTGTGTGTTAATTTATAAGCTTCATTATTATTTACGTGTTTATTTTTATGGGTTTATCCTATGTGTGGATTATAACTGTCTTTATATTTATGGGTATTGGCTGTATATCTTGCATGTATATGCTTACAGTTATTTCAGCGTGAATCTATGCATTTACATAATGTATTTGTCTATATACGTTATATATATATATATATATATATTTCCACAAGAGTTCTATGTGTATATGTTTTAATTGCATGAAGTTCCAAAAATTTATGTGGCATAGCTCAGTTGGAGACTAGGTATGTTACAATATGTTGAGTAGAGAATGAAAGTGTTTCTGGATTAGCATGGCTCGGCCTGGGTGGTTGGGGATGTTACAATATTATCAACAGATTCAAGAAGTGCCAAAGTTTCGAAGATTAAAGGTTAACTAATGATTAATAAAGCTTGATTAAAGGTAAGTAATCACTTCACGACTCTGGACTTTGGGATAATTTTAACATTTTCTATTCAATAGCACCGAAGTGTTGGAGTACTTATTTTTCGCTAATCTGTATTATTAACGATAATTAAACATTATTAGGGTAAGATATTTGTGTAAATTTTTCCAATGTCAAATAATAAATTTACCATCTTTTTAGAATTATGACCTTGTCATTCAAATGAGAAATATTTAATGTAGAATTAATGGCATGTTTAATTATTATTTGATAAAATATGTGAATTTTATCTCGTCTTTGTATTTGCATTCAGAACTCCACTTTGTCTCTACATTCTCATTTAGAACTCCATTTTGTCTCTGCATTCACATTCACAAGCATTATTTTTCTTACAGGAGTAAATATTGTCAATGAGAAGTCATGACACCTCGCAGGGGAGAAAAAAATCAGGTCGAGGACTAGTTTGCAAAAGATCCAAACCCAAATTTGGATCTATATTTGGATACCATTTCTCATTTAATAGGAAGCATCGAATCATGGGTGAAGGTTTATGAAATCCTCGAGGAAGAGAAATCCATGGTTTATAATGATGAAAACAAGGAGGAATATGTTTTAAATATAAACAAGCTCAAGGAGGTTTCCAAGTTAGAATTACATAAGGTTACAATATGACCAATAGTTATTTCCCTACACAGACATGATACATTGGGCTCTAGAGAATGTGGATATGCCAACTAGGACCCTCTACATCCATCAAACGACTATTTTTGGCTTGTTTCGACTAGAAGATATCCAAGTAATGTATAAATTGTCCAGTAATCCAAAATATGTTTACAATGCATAATTTGTAAAGAAGTTTGAGAAACATGAATGTGTATATTATGAAAGAAGTATCCATGATATAATTAAAACTTGGTGGGGAAATGAAATAAATTTAACGCAGATTGTCATGGTGTATATTCTACAACTTATTGTGATGAACATATTATGTACATTTCTATGATGCTCTGTAGGATGCATGGAAAGAAAAAACCTGCACATTTCACAGTGGATTGGGTCCCTATTATTCATGAAGCTGCAAAAGGTTTCACTTTTAATTGGGGAAAGTTGTTGTTTGATAACCTGGTCAAAAAAATAGGGGTTTATACAAGTCATAGGTCTAAAGGTGAACCAAATCCTTTTTATATGTCAACATATATTATGTATGTTATATGTTACAAAACCCCTTTCCCTTTGATGAGTTGGAGTTGGACTCTGAAAACTTCTGAGCCAATACATATTTATCATTCTAAACTTTGGGAGGAAAATGAAAAAGATCATTTTTATGAAATTTTCCATAATATTATCATCCTTATTCATGAAGCTCTACATGGAAATCCTCCTCCCAGGATCTCTTAACAAATTATGGAAAATTTAGGTACAATTGCAGACTGGTATATCGAGGAGATTTTTTCCTATATCATAGTTTATGGTTTTTTCTCATCTCCTCATGCTTACAAAAGTTTTTTCAATATAGATTCATTTGTAGAGAAGTATCATATCAAACATTTTTTGCGGGCATAACTAAGGAATTGGAGGAAGCACAAAAGAGGGTATGGCCAACTTATCCTATATAGGTTGGTGAATATTCCTTGTTAGATTTCAGACATGCTAAGTTTGAAGCTTTAGCCTTAGAATATATTGCATTATCTTCTATTGAATTCAAAAGACATGATCCACATAAGGTGGTCAAAAATAATTTGGCTTAGTTCAATATGAAAAAGTACTTTCATGAAGATTCTCCACTTGATGATATTTTCGAAGGAGTAAAATTATATGATGAAGTTCTATCCAGGATGAAGACTCTTCCTAACAAAGAACAATCGTATTTTCTTAATTTTCAAAAGCACAGGAGAAGTTGTCTGCCAAATATTTTACAATCAGAGAAAATTCTTACCCATAATGGTAATCCAACTTCAGAGGTGCTACCTTCTTCTAATCCTAAGAAACATGATTTTTATGAGATCAAAACCAAGGAATCTGATAAAACACTAGAGACATCATCAAAATATACAACAATGAAGGAACCAACTCTACTAGGTAAGACTTTACAAGAAACATTAACAATGTTTGAATCTTTTATGAAGCATGGACATATGTTCCCTCAAATTAATTCAAATACTGAAACTCCCTTAAAATATAGTACTACTCAAGGGGAATCTATTGCACTTACATCTCCCATTCATTCCTTAACTTATCTTGCATCAAGCTTTGAGATACATCGTACAAAGGTATTAAATGTTGAATATTTGACACCTATTGAGCCAGAAGAAATGTCATTATCAAAATTCTTCTTCAGCAAGAAAAGGAAAACTATTGTGCATAGAGAGATTCAAAATAAAGGAGGTGTAATCACAAAAAGACAAAGGATGATATTTGATGGTCAAGGATAGAGTGGCCTTGAATTTCCAAAACAAGTAGTTGATTCTTTGGGAGCTTTTGCAACAAAAAACTTGTGGTCAGTGGAAAATTTAAGAGAAAATATTGATCATAAAGATTTTTTAATTGAGAAATTGAAAAATTCTTTGAAACAAACAAAGGTGATTATTGGAGAATGATTTAATTCTAAACTAGTTCAAGTCCGACAAAGTTATGAACAATAGATTAAAAAATTATAAGAGAAACTAAGAAAAAATATTCAAGATCAACAAATGAGTAAGAACACTCTTTCCCAGAAAGATGCATTAATAATCCATTTAAGATCTCAAGTCAGAAAGGATGAAAATGAAATTTTTGATCTTTGTTCTTTTAAGATATAGGCCCTAGAAGTTAATGATGAATTACAGTTAGCCCAAGATAGTTTCTATGAAATTTTGGAAAGTATTCAAAAACAATATCTTATCATCAATGATTCATTACAAATCATTTCTAATAAAGAAAAAGAGTCAATCAATACAAGATATAATTTTCATGGATTGATAATGTGGAATCAAAGTATAAATGTAATAGGAATTGCTTAGTTTACATAATTGGAACAATTGAAAGGTGAAATAGCAATAAAGACTTGGGAAAATAACCTAGAAGAAAGTAAAAGATTGGCCAAAGAAGCCAAAGAAACTTGTTTAAATTCTCTATTGGTTGTAGATGTAGCGATCTATGAGATTGACCTTGGTGATTTTCATTCAATTATTGGTACTCTCAATGTAGATGAGAAGAGAGAAGATTTGAAGAAGTGTAACAACCCCCCCTTGTTACGACAACAACTCGGACAACAGGTGCAATTTTTTTTTTTTTTTAAAGGTGTGTGCGTGCGTGGAGGAGGTGAGACAGACACATTGGACTCTGCGTCGCCACCCGACGACTGACAAGACRCAACCACGACAATCACAACAAGAATACGCAAGGCGCACGACAAGTAAYTGCAAGCAAGGAACACCCAAGACCAAGGCGCCCCACGATATCTTTAACAATAATGACACACTGGGTGAGGTACCACACGAACACAGAAGGTAKAATCCATGGTAGTAGGTTTACTATTTCTGCACAGGAAAGYAGGGCGTTTAATCTTAGTCCTCGGCTCCGAAGAGAGAGGAGGTCAGATAAGCTCCTGGCCGTCTGCTCAGGCAGAAACTAGTAATCCCCTAAGGTGTGTCGCAAGAGTGGAAACCCTGCCTTTAAAGGGCCCGAGACTCTTGATACGGCACTGGATTCTTGACGCAGAAAAACACAGACATAAATACTAAGGCTACTGAAGGTGTCTACCTCCGCCTGACGCAAGCCAACCCAACACACAAAGTTTTACTACCCATCGCAAACTTAATTTAACCAGGGAGTACCAGCCATATGAGTCTTAAGGTCATTCCATGGCGCAACTCTAATCATAAAACATCATCAAGGTACCCTCTAAAACACATTTAAGGGAATCCCATAGTACAAGACTGAAACTTGACTGGTTTAACATCTAACAAGATAAAAAGTCATCAATTGTAATCATAATTATCATGAATGGTAGTAAAAGTGTTTTAATGCAATAAGCAACAATTACTCTTCACTTAAGCTCAATAATTAACAATTATCCTGAAATCATTTGATGCCATCATTGTAAATTTACATTATCAATCATCCCATGAGGGTTAGCATCATTACCTTGATAATATAAAGACTTCGCAATTCCTAACTAATTCCATGATAAACTACAATGAATTCACCATAGCGCTAGCATCATTACATTATGATATAAGGAATTCGCAAATTAACCCACTAAGCTGCAAAGACATTATACTAAAGATCAAGCCATTAACATCCTGATATATTGCATTAGATTACACTACCGATCACTCACATTATAATTCACCCATTCCATCATAAGACGATTTATTAAAATAGCATTACCTTACATTCATTATATTGCAATGTAGTAACGTTGAAACAACCTGCTGAAATAGTATTACTATAACATGATCTTACATTACCATTAACCTATCAAATTACATTGCTCATAACAGTAAAATGATAGTAATATTTTCCTAAATGTCAACACCCTTATCCTACTGTCAATATATAAAAACAACATCTTATTTAAGAATAACATCATGTTTAAATAACAATATGACATCATAAATTAAAAGGACAAACATAACAATAACCATATTAAAATGACCCTATTAAAAATAACAATAATTAAAAAGGACTTCATATAAAAGTAACAATATTTAAAAATGCCAGTAATTAAACACAGCAATATATAAGATCACATCATAATTATATATCATCATGATGCTAACATTTATTAATTTAAAAGAAATATTATTACCCTTACCTGATTCATATGTAGCAATAACATTATTAAATTGTCCCTATTAAAAATAACAATATTTAAAAAGGATATTATATAAAAGTAACAATATTAGAAATGCCAATATGTAAAATTTAACAACATTTAAAATGACGATATATAAAATCACATCATAATTATTTATATCATCGTGACACTAACATTGATAAATTGGAAGGCAATAACGTGACCATTACCTGATTATCAAAACTTTAATCACAACACCGTCATTTAGACCCATCACTCAAAACATAAATCACAACACCGTTATTTAAGCCAATCAAGCAAAAACTTAACACACAACACCGTTAGTAAACCAATCACGCAAAACGTAGTACACAGCGCCATTATTAAACCAATCACGCAGAACGTAGCCAGAATTGCTGGTTTATCAAAGGTGGAATGAAAGGTTCGGTTCCTTTTTATTTAAAACATTTTAAAAATCAAGTGGACACAGCACGAAAGTCAGGGTCCTTAATTGAAAAAAAGTTTCGTGTGTCACTCAAGGAAGTATGCTTGCGTTTGGGCCTTCCGATTATCCTAGGTAATCCAAATTTAAAGCATGAGGATCCCTCTATCAGATTCATTAAGAATGATAAATATTATTACCATTCCTTGCATTTAAATTTACATTACATTAAAAGCTAGCTCTGGGCGTTAGGTTGCATTACACTGTCCTCCATAATCAAAGCTGTAGGGTTTGCGATTTCCAGTCCTCTGACGGAGCGCCAACGAGGTGGTTCAAGTCTCAGGTGCGCAGGAAGGGAGATGATGAGCACACCGATCGAAGCAGAGGTCTGACTAACACTGGAAATGATGCGAGAGGAGTGACTGACACTGCGGCATGACCCGATCTTCAGGAAGAAAGCGCGGTCGTTCACATGCTCTCAAACTGCTCGTTTAATAAATTTCATACTCTAAACTTCGATAAAAACCTTGCTTTTTCAAAGATTATCCTGAACGTCATACTGGTTTAAGTTCCATGACGAGCTGTGCCGAAGAAATCAATGATCACTAAAGGTATACCAAGCACAACGATTATTGCAAAATAAAAGATCTCTATCCACGTCATTTAATGGAGGTTCTCTTTCACCCTGAGAATGTTTTCATTGTCAGCAAGGCATTCTGAATTTCCTTCTCTTATTTCGTAGCCATCAATAATCTTTCTCATGCTTGTGTATACTTTTTACTGGGTTTCAATCGAAGGTATTATAAGGGTCTGTAGATGAACCAGTGGCGTCGATAATGTTTGAGAAATGTTGGTGGTTCGCGCAAATTTTTTTGGTGCGGCCAGCCAAATCAAAAGTCATTTTTCCGCTTCATACACAGGCAATGAAGCAAGTATCGAAGGGTTTCAACAACAATACAGTGGTAGAAATCCCAGAAAAGAAAATGCTTAACTTACCTTGCGTGCACCAATATTTGGTTAATAAGAGGGTTTATTGCATGGCGAACAAGACTCCTGGTAAGAGGGATGGATTTCACTCAAGAAGACCCGAGATTAACTAGTTTCCCTTTTTATTTTTGTTTTTCAGCTTGAACCCATCCAACCGGCTACAGTAAGAGCTAGAACCCAAGAAAAAGGGGTGGGAACGGTTGGCAGGGTTACCCGACGCTACAAAGAAAATCCATGTGCCCAACACTTGGGCAAGGGCGCAGACATCATAAAGTTTACATAGCTCCTTTTTCTCTTCAAATCCGAAGGCTAGACAGGCAAGAAGAAATTTATAAATCTGACTAATGCCTTAATACCCAAGAATAATATACAGACAGGCACCTTAATCGATATTTTTCTTTTTCTTGGCTATCTACAGAGGGAAAAACATTATTCTCCATCTATCAACATAGGGAAAAACATTATTTACAGTGGCATTGACATCCGTGAAACTTACACAACACCAATTCCATTATCACGAGAGAACCTTAAGAATAAACAACATATTCGATTATAATCGCTAGGTAAACAACTACAAACATTCATTTAGTCATTTCATAGCTGATAACCCATTTCCAGATTGAGTTTGAATGTGTACCCTTCTACAAATTTGGAAACCATACTGTTGCCTCAATGTCGTCCTCCAGTGTCGTCCTCGCTCCGTGCCGCTCCCGCTCCGTGCCGCTCCCGCTCTGTGCCGACTGTAGAGGACTCACCGGTACCTCCCAGCCAAATGCTAGGGGTAATCTCCTTCCCCCTTAGCCCCCCGAGCCACAAAGGGGCTACACACAACCCAGACGATAGCCTAGCTTCTCAGCTCGCCTCCAAGGCAGAGCTACCACTCAAGTCAGCTGAGAATCCCGAACTCCTACAAGAAATCAGTCCAGTCTCTAGTCTGGCAGCATAACAAGACCAATAGCTGAAAAAGTCCCCTTCTTTCCCCCTCCCCCTTTCTTTTATCCCGTCTCAAACCCTAAATCCTCCTTCTTTTAGGTTTTCCCCCCTTTCTCCTTTTTATGCTCTTATGTTTCTTTTTATTTTTTTATTTTTATTTATTTTTATTATTATTATTATTATTATTTTATTTTTTAAAACTCAAAGAGTAAGTGCGCTCATTAATAATTCCCTTTTATTTTTACATGCGTAACTTTTATTAATGGTAGAGGCGGTAGGGATTAATAAATTTACGGAAAGAGAATCCATTATTCATTTTCTTTATTCTATAATTTAAAGATTAAGGAATACACGACAATTGTTTACAATATATATTTATCTTTTCATTTTTCTATTTACATGTGTGCATTCATCATTGTAATTTATCATTATCCATCATTTAAATTCACCATTAATATATGTATATATATATATAGGATAATGAGAGATTAAGGTGATGGCAACATATATATGGGAAAAGTAAATGTATTACATAAAAATGAATAATGAGGGATTAAGGGGAGGGATGGTGATTTAGTAATGTGAACAGGACATGACAAAGGGAGATGGTTACTGGAAGATTAAGGTGATGGGGGATGGTTTAATAAAGTAGACATTGATAAAGCGAGGATAATGGTCTTAGTTTTTTTTGTGTTTTTTCTTTTTGAATTTTTCTTTATGTTACACTACGAAGGTGATGTCATTCTCCCATGAGTTAGGAATCAATTTTCTTCCTTGCAAAGTTTTAGAACTATTAGATTCTCTTTAACACTTACCCTCGTTATCGCCCCAAGAATTTCATGAAGACCAACTATTACTTAGGTGGGTTATTTTTATTCTAGGGTCTACTCTTAGGGTTAGACTAAATTTTACCCTAACAGTTTTTAGACTTGTACTAGATTCTGAACTGGGCGTCACTGAGTTAGGGAAGTTGTTTAGGAATCTCTTAAAGTGTTAAGGTATTAGGGCTAATAGGTTTATTTCCTTCATCCCCATCAAGGCGACGTTCCCTTCAGGACACACCACGTGCTCCAAGGGTGCCACTCGCCTCGTTCAATTCCTTTACGCGACGTTCCCTTCAGGATGCACCACGTGCTCCAAGGGTACCACTCGCTTCTCGTGCTTCTTTTGTGTGATGTGCCCTTCAGGATGCACCACGTGCTCCAAGGGTGCCACTAGCCAACTGGACTGATTGGTAGACATCTATAACCCCTGGAGTCAACACTCCGCTAGGTGAACTTGTAGGGGACTAAGGGTTCTAAGGAATAAGGCCCCCGCCTTATTGCGCACCCCTTGGAATCATCGTGAGCGACTATCACATTCTGCCCTCATGGCATCGTGGATCCTCTCGAACTAGGTAATCGTTAACCTATAGTTCGAGCCACGGCGGGAGTGCTAGTAGGAGGTGGTAGGGATGCTGTCCACCCCTCTCCCTCAACCTCTCTGCAAATCGTGTGTGGCCCCTTTACTCCATATGTGAGTCTGGTCAGCAAGCTATCGTCAGCCTGCATCATCAACAATCATGTCAGAAATGTCAACATCAAATCATCAAATCAAAGGAAACATCATAGTGAACAAATCAACCCCAAAACCACACTCCCTGACTCAGTCCGGAGTCCAAGGGGGTTCCACCGATGCCTCTGCATCCTCAAGGTCAAAAACCCTGCACACTCAATAAAACTGAGTCAATAGCACCTGTCTACATCAAATAGTAACACATCATGTCATCTGTCAATCACATCATAATCAAGTATAAATGGTCTAACATCATAAAGGTCCAGATCACTTGCGAGCAAGTGTCCTCAAAGAATAAGTGTTCTCAGTGCGCCAGAGCGGGATGTTACAAAAAGAAGAGAAAATGATAAAGCTGACATTCAACAAATGATTCAAGTTAACTTGTAGATTTCTAATCATTTCTTGGTTAAGCACAATCTATAGTTTCAAATTACTCAACAAGTTGTAGTCAGAGTTCAAAAGAATTTACCATTGGTACATATAAAGGATTTTAACTTTGAATTAAAATTTAATACGGATCCCCCAAAGTTCATAGTCGCATTATTAAATTTGCACACTCAATACAAGGATCAACAATTAGCCAACAAGTGATGAGGTTTCTAAAAGCATAACACATGTTCAAATCTTTTGTAAATATTCAGTTTAATGTTAATCTAGTATTTAGGAGATTTTCTTGTATTTTAGGATCTAGAAGCGTGGAATTCTAACCGATTTTGGTTAATAAAAAATTGTATAAATAAATACATTTGAGATATGAAAAGGGATTTTTTTGGCCTCATGTGAGAGACTTGTTAATAGAAATTTCCACAGGAAGACAAAGATTCTACTTCTCATTTCTTTGAGTTATGTGTTTTCTATGTTTTTCCACTTTCATTATCATAATTCATCTTATTCATGCTATGGTGTTTAAGGAATGAATGACTACAATTTATTAATACATCTACTGTAGTTCACTTAATTAGATGACTATTCAGCTATAGATTTTCCTCTATTTCATTGTGAGTGGAACACGACCTGTATCTGTATAGTTGTTCTCATCTTAATTCATATTTTAGACATACATATTTCAACTATTGCAAATAAGGTAAGATTTATCAGAATTGGATGCCTTACTTTGTTTGTCAATTTTGTTTGCTATAATTCTTCTTTCCATCTCTTAATTATTGATAAAATCTCAAGAAGAGATACTACCTCTTTGTTTCTAAATTATTAGAGTTTTGAAGTCTCATTCTAAGATTAAGGTACAAAGTCACTTTGAAAACAAACATACATTGTTCTGTGAGCATGGAATAAATCTTAGGAACAACTATATATATATATATATATATATATATATATATATATATATGATTGTGAACAATAATTTAAAAAAAATACATAATTGGAGGAATTTTACAACAATAATGTATTCTTTCACATGTGTTAACAATTCTTATGGAATTGGTCAATGGAAGTCCAAAGTCCAAACATAGTAAGATTATGTTTTGTTTGATGATAATTTATCATGATGAGGATAACATAAAACGAAGAAGTGTTTGTAGAAATTTTATACAAATAATGTAAGTGGATTTTTAGTAAATAATTCAATATGTAAAAGGTATAAGGCTTCATTTTTATAGTCAATATTTTATCATGTTCATTTATAAATGGGGTTTTAAAATTGTGTAAAATAAAGTCAACATTGTTAGATTTTCTTAATTTTCAGAGCAACAGATTTTCCAGTGTTCTTAGATCTTCTTTTACATTAACAATTATACCATGTACTGAAAATATGAGCAACATAAAAAAACACAAGTGACATAAGATTTTATCTTGGGAAAATCCCAAATGGGGGAAAAACCCAACCAACCTTTATTAGAAAGATTTTGTCCAAAATAATCCAACCATGAACTAGCTCTTAAGAGAAAATAGATAATGAAGAAACCCCAGAACAAGGCTATCGCACAAGATAGAGCTACAAAACCAAATAACTAAAATAGAAATACCATACATATGTAGAGCACCTCTTCCAAGGAGAGTGCACAAGAGAAAATCACCATCAAGATTAACCAACCAAGAATCTCCAAGAGTGCAATGTTGCATATTCCTTCCTTGCCTCATATTAGTGCCTTCTTCTTGAGTGAGAGATGAGTGAGTGAACATGTCCAAATGAGAAAGACATCTCTCTATTTATAGTCTTCAAGTCAATTTAGTTGGGTCGTCTTCTTCTCTGGGAAATCTGTTGATGGGCGAAATTGACCGTCCGTCAACTGGAAGAGCGAGTCCAGTCCGGGGTTGTCTAAATAACCCAATCTGTTTGGTGTATCTCGTTCTGACGGGTTTAATGTCTCCATTAGCCAATCGAAGAATCCTAAAAGAAATGAATAAAAGAGAGAAATAACTAACTAATTACTAAACACAAGATATATATGTACATATGTTCAAATGTAACTATAGTAGTTGTATTAAAGTAGAGGATATACAAGTCTCATTTATTTACATGATTTACAAGATGCAAGTTTTAATCGAAACTTATGAAAATCAACGGAAAAATGATTGCTTCTAGGAAGAAGATAAAGAAAGAACATAAAAATATTTATTGTTTTTCTTTTATAAATTTAAAGAATTTTGCAAAAAAGTTAATGAAACATGAACATGTGGATAGTCAAAGCTGAACCATACATTCATTGTTTCATTCA
>JZKD02S2345141.1:0-11171 GCA_000966675.3 Picea glauca
AAAATGTTGGTATTATTATGGTATGAATGTTGGCAAACATCTTATGGTGAATACATTCGGTTTCACTCATTTCTTATGACTAAATTTTAAAGGGTTTTCTCTATAAAATAAAGGGGAAAATAATAGTTGAGTTTCATGACTATTGTATTGTACACTCACCTCATATCCAGAGGCTTGTGTATTGTCTTGTAGTCACTTTGAGATGTTTTGAAGAAGTTTGTGATGGGAAGGAATTATCTTGTATTTTCTTGCATCCATTCCTCAAAACCTACACCCATATGTCTGATTCAGGCCTTGTTTCCCCATCCAATATGTGGCTAAGTAAATAAATGTAAACCTAGATTTGAATTTTCATTTATGGTCTCAACCCAACAATGGGAAATATTGGTTAGACCCACAAAATCGTGGCTCATTTGTTATTTATCTATGAGGTAATTTGGTCGATTTTGAAGTTAGTATGAATTTGATGAAACAATGACCACCAGGTTCGCATTGGGGTTTCAAACTCGCTTTGTTTTTGCAGTTGTTATTCGAGGTGGCGCTGTAAATTTTATATAATGAAAGGTCAATGGATTTATGTTTTTTTTCTCAACCTCTCATGCAGACTTGAGGCAATATGGTTATGATTATGACTGAGTCGAATCGGATTTGTTAACAGTCTCCTACATAAAGTTTTTCTAGTTTAAAATGATATCTATGTTTTAAAGGAAAAAGGGGAAAATGAAACTTACAAGTTTGTGAGTCCTGAAATTTTCTTTGAACTTTATATTGAGTAGCTTAAAATAATTTTTTCCATGTCGTGGATTTTGTGTGTTAAAGTTTAAAAACAATGTTGTGGCACAAACATAAGTTAGTGGGAGTTTTTTCATATTAGTTTGGAAATAATTGGCATGGAATACAATGAATATCCAAATGTTTTGGTGAATGATGGAAATGTTAATTTTAAAATCAATGAATGTTATTTCATGTAATAGAACAGTAATCATCTCATTCCCATTCATTGTCTCATTTTTCTCTCATTATATTCCAACCACCTTCCCAATAACATTTAATTCATGACCTGTTATGTTATTATGAATTTCATTTTTAAGAAGAAAGGATTCAAAAGGATTGGATGATAACTTGAGTTGGAAATTTTTATATGGAGACATTTCTTTTAGAAGAAAAGGGCTCTGCATTTCTCTTGAACAATACTCATTTGTTGGTTCCCGTCAATGCTACCATTTTTCATTCATTACAAATCCCCCCATCTTCCCAATGACCCTGTAATTCCCTGTTCAATTTCAATTGATTATTGAGTTTGACATGTGGTGGGTTATGTCAATGGATGGATTGCATATGCTTATGTTGAGAATGATAGAGCCAAAATTTTGATTTTATTTAGGTAGAGTATTAGTGAATGGATTGTTAAAAGTTTTCATATTCTGATTGGAATATTTCTTCAAGATGTGTTTTTTTAGCAGGGGCAACAATGAAAGAGGTTCAAATAGAGGTAGAGGAAATAATTGGCAAAGAGGCCATATAAGGCCATGATTCTCAATACATTTTGATGTTGATCCGAAAGAACTTAATCAACTTTTCCAAGACAGATTCTTCAATTTAGCTAGCCAAGAGATTTTTCAACCTAGACCTGAGGGGCTTCCTTACCAGCCACATCAAAACTTCTCTAGTGTTTGTGTCCCCCCTCATGTTTATATGTGGCCATGATACCATTTTTCATTCATTACAAATCCCCCCATCTTCCCAATGACCCTGTAATTCCTTGTTCAATTTCAATTGATTATTGAGTTTGATATGTGGTGGGTTATGCCAATGGATGGATTGCATATGCTTATGTTGTGAATGATAGAGCCAAAATTTTGATTTTATTTAGGTAGAGTATTAGTGAATGGATTGTTAAAAAATTTCATATTCTAATTGGAATATTGCTTCAAGATGTGTCTTTTTAGCAGGGGTGGCAATGAAAGAGGTTCAAACAGAGGTAGAGGAAATAATTGTCAAAGAGGCCATATAAGGCCACAATTCTCAATACATTTTGATGTTGATCTGAAAGAACTGAATCAACTTTTCCAAGACGGATTCTTCAATTTAGTTGGCCAAGATATTTTGAAACCTATACCTGAGGGGCCTCCTTACCAGCCACATCAAAACTTCTCTAGTGTTTGTGTCCCCCCTCATGTTTCTATGTGGCCAAAGCCACCTTCCAATTATGAATGGCAAGAGATTGTCCATCATCATACTGCACATCATCATGGTTGGCCTACAATATCATTACCAGTTCCCCCTCCTCCATCGTCGTTCAACCTAAACTCCCAAGATAATTGTGTTTCCTCACTAGTCCAGTCCTCTCATGCAATCAAGATCAGATTAAAAATTTCCATACTTGAGCTAGAATTAGATAAAGGAAAAGGGGTGGCTAATCCCTCCAAGTCTTCCAGAGATTCCTTTGAATTAGTGTCCTCTCATCTCCACCTCAAATATATTTTCCCCCATGTCATCAATTAAATCCACCCATAAGGTTTCAATCAACTGAAATTTGTTGCATAAGACAAATCACAAAAAAAGGATTAGAGAAAGGCAACAGTGAAAAGAGGCAAACCGCCTCTCACAATAAATATGGGTTTTAATGTTATTTTCTTATAGCACATTTTGTTGTTATGATCACATAATTTTTTGGATAGCAAGCATACATTTTGATAGAATGTTTTGGACATCATGGATACTATTCTATTTTTGGCAACAATCATATTTTATTTTTGATACTAAAATATTTGACTATCTATATGAGAATGGGAGTTACAAGGAGAATATTTGAGTTAATTTTTTGGGTGCTATATTTCATATTTTGATGATCATTAAAAAAACGAAAATCGGAGTAACAAGGGGTCCCACCTATTTAGTTATTATTTAAATAGGCCCGTATTTATTTATTATTATTTATTTGTCTCAACTTATTAGTTAAGTTAACTAAACTTAACAAAATAAAGGTAGTTGAACTACCATAACTTATTAGAAAGAGAATAAAATCTCAATCAAAATAAGAGACAAAGGGAGGAGAGAGAGAAGAAGGAGAACTTCTGAAATAAGGGTCTTATTAAAGGCAACATGATTCAAAGATGAATCATATATTTCAATAGCTTGTTTTTAAAGAGTCAAGTGACAACCTATGCGATGAATCCGAAAGAACTTTCTGATCAAAACAATGGTCGCAAAAGTCTTAGAACATAAATACTGATATTTCCATGACAGTACCTATTGTGAGACAATTGAATATTGGAGATGGTATTCATGACCAAACCAACATTGCGTTGAATTTATTTAATACTATCTTAGAAACTGCTAATACTCGTGTTGAACTTCACAAATCTTGGGAAGTAATTTCCAGGGAAATAAACATAAGTGAAAGTTGGGAAGCCAGGAAAAGGAAAGCCAGAAACCAACAGTGACCCTTTTATGATAATCTCTTACCTGTTTACTCTTCTATTTCATTTCCTCTAGTTCTTGTCATTCACGAAGAAGGAGAGGATTGTCCCCTGAAATTACTCCTATTTTTGAAATAGGAAGGAGGAATATTGTCTTACAAACACAACAAAGTGTTATTAGGCGAGCCCTATCTGATTCTACCAGTTCATCTTCATCACCCATACTTATCACCTTCAACATGACTTCTTCAAGAAGTGGTAGTGGTACTGGAGGTTCTTCCTCCTTGCAACCTTCTGCTTCATCCGTGATTGGAAGTATATATATCCATCAAGTCCCTATCCAATCTACTACTAATCCTGCAAAGGTCATTAAAAAATATGGACTTTTTCAATTCGAAGAAGATTCTACAACTACCTTGTGGCACATGTATTCCCCTTTAAATCTCACACCAACCACTCAACCATTACCAAATTCAAGGATCATTTACCTAGATTCTCAAGGAATGGTATTGTCACCACAAATGAACACATGGTATCATTTTCCAATGCTTGTCACAACATACGGGCTAATGATAATGATATTTGCATGCGTCTATTTGTCAATTCTCTCGAAGGGAAAGATGCAACATATTTTTTTGATCTCCCGCCCAAAATTATTTCAACATGGGAAGAATTGGTTTATTGGTTCAAATCCACTTATGGACAACCTAAGAGTCTAGTTGATCAGTTAAGGGAATACAAAAATATTTCTTATAAATATGTTGAAACCATTAAATCTTTTAACTTTCGTTTCACCAAGTTGTATAATCAAATTCTCGAACTAATTCTTTTTCAAAATCAAGCTTCCTTCATTCATTATTATAATGCTTTACCTTCTCCTTTTCATCATAGACTTGAAGAAAAGGATATTGACCATCTTGGTTCTTCCCTTAATTATTTTCAATAATATGAAGAGAAACTTGAAAGAACGGGTCTTCTTAAGGGAGACCTGGTCAAGAAAACAGATATCTTTGCAATTCTACAGCTCATGCAGGATATGAATAATAGGATGACAGCCTATGAACAAAAAGGGATTTCTTCTTCATCTTCCCCCAGGGATTCTTCTTCCCTAGCGCCTTTTAGAAATACTAATGAAATCATTTTTCATCCAAAGGCCATAATGACTCACACTTGGTGTAGCTTTTGTGAAGAAAATCATTATGAGAATACCTGCAAAGTTAACATAAATTCTAGAAATAATATTTGTGGAAAAGGGCTCGATACCACTATCATTGTTTTAGATTGGGCTGAACCAGAGGATGTTATGGTAGTGAATACTAGGAATAAAGCTTACACTCCCAAGAGTAAATTTGATTCTCCTCGCACTTCCTCTTCCCTAAGTTCATCCTCTCAAAGTGTTGATACAAAAGTTGTCAGAACTTTTGGAAATCAAGGAGTATCTTATCCTCTTCCTTCTTCCAAGTATAACATCTTTAACCATTTGGATAACATCAAAGAGGATGCTACCCTTTTGGACATGGTTTCCATCCTAGAAAAATAGAAGCATCTTAAGGACTTTATGGAAGATAATATTTATATTGTAGCCAATCTATCTGAGGATTCAAAGGAACAAGACTCAACTGTAAATAAAATAGGTGTAAATAACTTTAGGAACCCTTTAAAAAAAAACCCTTTCTACATTTCTTTAAAAATGATGGACAAAATAGCTCATTGTTGCCTAATTGATGGAAACAGTGAGCTATCTAAAATGTGATGTCTAAAATCATCATGGAGGATCTTGGCTTATCTTGCACTAACAAGAATTCAAGAAGCATGATCTCTTATAACAATTCACAACAATCAACTATAGGTGAAATAAAATATGTAACCTTAGTTTTATTTTCACATCCCAAGATAAGAACAACTCTCAACATCCAAGTGATTCATATTCTCATGAGTAACTACTCAATTATTTTGGGAAGGGAATGGAAGGCCTTAACTAATAGATACCTTTCACTTGATGGTACACATTTATCCATCCCTAGAAATGGAAAGAAGATTATAGTTCTTAGGGAAGGAATAATTTCACCCTATATAGAGAGAATTCCCCAACCCAATGTAAATTATCTCGAAGAAGACTTGGGTGTGTACTCTATCTTTTCTAATGAAGGTGATACTATAATTGAACCAACTGATTTTGATGATGGCATGTGTCACATGCATTTCGATGGCTCATGTTCAAATGAAGGTAATGGAGTCGACATCATTCTATCTTCCCCTATAGGAAAAATTCACAATTTCTCTTATATATTCTAATTTTCTTGTACAAACAATGTTGTTGAGTTTGAAGCCTTATTGTTGGGAATTGAAAATACATATAATATTGGTTGTGGCCAACTTACAGTCTTTGGTGATTCTGAACTTGTTTTGAATATTGAATGGAAAATTTATGTACCAAAAAATAAGTTACTTAAACATTATACCCAAGCTATTTGGATGTTGATTTCAAATCTGTTATCATTTAAAATCACTCATGTAAAGAGGGAACTTAATTCAATAGCCGATAGATTAGTTGTTTTTGTAGCTTTTCCTACGTGGCATCTCTTACCTCAAAGGCATGATTTAACTTTTTAATCTCTTTACCATCCTCACCTTCCAGATAATGTAGAATCATGGCAAGTGTTCCCGAGTGACGAAGGAATTTGTGCTTTCATACAGAATGAACCTTTTAAGCACAAGGAAATCATTTCTCTTGAAGACGACAAGTTTCCTAAAGGCTTGACTTGTCTCGAGAGTTCATTCTTGTCAAGTGATGTAGGCCACAAAGAAACATAGAAGGAAGAGGAGTAAAAAAGAAAGGTTGTTGATACCATTTCCTTGAATATTGGGACATCTAAATCTCCAAATATCATTAAAATAGGTTCCCAATGTTCCGATGAAGAGAAAGAAAAATTTATAGAATTACTCCATGAATTTCAAGATGTTTTTTCCTAGTCATACGAGGATCTTTGTGGTTTTGATCTTACTCTTATACAATATTTCATTCCTATCAAGGAAGGGGTAAAACCAGTTAGTAAAAGGAAAAGAACTATTAATCCTATGCTTGAAGCCACCACTAGGAAAGATTTGGAAAAATTGTTGAAATCTCATATAATCTTTCCAATTAAGTATTTTGAATGGGTTTCAAATATGGTCCCTATTCGGAAAAATACCAGTCAGATCAGATTATGTGTCGATTTATGTGCATTAAATAGGGCAAATGTAAACAACCATTTTCCACTTTCTAATATGGAGATGATTCTACAACGGGCCATGGGGTCTCAAATGATGTCCTTACTTGATGGTTTTTCTGGATATAGTCAAATCAAGGTAAAAAGGAAAGATAGATATAAAACCACATTTACCATACACTGGGACACATTTTCTTATGAACGTATTCCTTTTGGCTTATCTAACGCAGGTGCCACTTTTCAAAGAGTTATGCAGATATATTTTGATGATCTAATCGGTAATATTATCCAAGTTTATCTTGATGATTTTACTATTTATTCTAAAAATCGATTGGATCATTTTGTTCATCTTAGAAACATTCTCATGTGTTGCATAAAATTTGGCGTTTCTTTAAATCCTTCCAAATATATTTTCAATTTCACGAAGGGTAAGATTCTCGGTCACATTCTTTATGATTCATAGATAAGTATAAATCCTGAGAGGATTACTGCCATTCTAAATCTCCCTGCCCCACTTCCAAGAAGGAAATTCAGACTTTCATGGGTACTATTAATTTTGTTCATAGATTTGTTCCCGATTTTGTTGTCATGGTTAAACCAATCCATAATATTTTGAAGCAATATCATTTCTTTTCTTGGGCATATGATGTCGAAAATGATTTCCTTAGGATTAATAAGGATATCAATTTAGCACCGGTTCTAGACAAACCAAATTTTGAGAAATATTTTATCATATATACCAATGCCACTGAGGAGGCAATTTCTGCTATCCTCCTACAATGTGATGACCAAAATAATGAGAAACTTGTATCTTACATGATTCGAAGTCTATCATATGACGAGATCAAATATTCTTATATTGAGAAACATTCTTTTTCTCTTGTCAAAGCTATAGAAAAAAAATTCCATTTTATTTTGGGAAAACATACACAGGTAAAAGTCCCTTTTCCTATTGTCAAGTTTCTACTTTCACAAACTTACCTTTCAGGAAAACTTGCACATTGGCTTGCCAAAATTCAAGAGCATGATTTGACTATTATGACTTCAAAGACAATCAAGAGACAAGACTTATCCCTTCACTTAGATAAAAATCCTAAACTAAGTGAAGAATTTGGTAACCAAGATAACCCTCTTTCAACCCTATTTTATATTGAAAATAAAAATCTCTTTATATCTGACCATCCTTGGTATAAAGATCTGGTGTATTATTTGCAGTATCAAAGGTGTCCAGATAAGTTAGACCATCATCACAGAAGGAGACTCCACCTTAAAGCCACTAACTATATCATTTTAGGAGACTCCTTGTTTAGAATATATGTTGATGGTTTGTTGCTCTAATGTGTAAATGGTGATGAAGCACATAAATTATTACAAAAAATCCATGGATCATCAACATTTGTCATTCATATTGGTGGCCATTTCTCTTCTCAAACTAGTGCTTTTAAGATCATAAGAAATGATTATTAATGGCATTTTATCTTTCACGATTCCTATAAATTTGTGAGGTCCTGTGATAAATACCAAAAATTCACTGGTAAGGAACATCTCTCTATCATGCCTTTACAACCTGTCCTTCTAGATTTCCATTTTTCTAAGTGGGGTTTATACTTTATTGGTCCAATCAATCCTCCATCGTCTGTAAGGCATATATTTATTTTGAAAACCACTGATTACTTTACTAAGTGGATTAAGGTTGTCCCTCTTAGACACACGCAAGATGAACAAGTAATTTTTTGTCTAGAGTCCAATATCTTTTCCAGATTTTGCCTTCCATTAGAAATCATTACGGACAATGGTCCAACCTTCATTTATGCAAAATTGACCCAATTTCTAACTAAATTAGGTGTCAATCATTTCACTTCATCTTCTTATTACCCTCAGGGAAATGGACAAGTGAAATCCACTAATAAGAATCTGGTCAAGATTATAAAGAGAAATATAGAAGACAAACCTCGCCAGTGGCACACACTTATAACTTATGCTCTTTGGGAAGACCATACAACCACTAAAGAAAGTACATGTTTTACTCCCTTTCAGATCATATACGACCAAGAGGGTATTTTGCCTATTGAATTAGAGATTTCCTCCTTGCGGTTGATGTTACAGACTAAAGAATTAAATTCTTCTAATGTTTCCCAAAGGATAAATACATTGTTAGCCATGGAAGAACAATGGAATTTTTTATTGGAAAATATGAAAAGGAGGAACAAAATGGTGAAGAAGTATTTTAATAAATGAGCAAAAGTTGCTAAATTTAAGATTGATGATAAAGCCTTACTATGGGACTCAACCCATGCTAAGAGAGGAAGGCATTATAAGTTCCAAAAGTTATGGCTAGGTATTTTCAAAATCGCTTCTATCCTTGGCTCAAATTCATATCTTCTTAAAGACATGGATGAGCGATGGTTTTCTTACAGTACCAATGGTTCCCACCTGAAACATTATGTGGAACCATATTGATCGTTGACTCTCTATTGTGTAAATATGATTGTTGTATATATTTTTGTCTTATGTTTTTTTCGTCACTTTGGTTTATTGAGTTTTATTTTATGTTGTTTGTTTTGCATGGTCATTAGAAATAAAGTATGGATCAATTTTTCAATAATGATATTATTTATGTAAGTATTGTTGATGAATTAAAATAAAGAGATACACAATTGTTACAATATCCTCCTTTCAAAACACTGATGGAATACCTTTTTTATTTCAAACACTGTTGTAGTATAGCTGCCTTTTATTTCTTCCTTTTTTCTGTTATCCCTTTCTTCCCTCCATTCTGAGATTCAAGAGCATATCATAAGTATCCACCTTATAAATATTTTCGGTTATTATTCCTATTGATTTTTATGCATACAGGATCAATTCCCCTCATACATCTCACTTTACATAAGTTATTCCATGAAGTCCCATTCCATCAATTCCTTTATGTCGTTATATTCCCCATGTTGCATAACTATTTTATGAACATCTTTGATCACATATTCCTAGTAGTTTGTGGAACCAATCATTCTGATTTATAAATATATTGAAAAAAAAATTCCCTATGGAGTCGCCAGTTTGTTGACTCCCAAAAACGCAACATAAAATTCCTTTCTACAAATGGGTTGCAATGCTTTATTACTTATATATATTTATTAATAATACTAAATAGGTGGGACCCCTTTTGAAAAATAATAAGATAAATGGATCCTCTTGTTGCACTCATGATTACCTTATGAGAAGGATTCCATAGTTTGAGAATAAGGAGGGAGATCCTAACATGTTTCTATGTGTAATTGATGGATGTTGGGTGTGTTAGCAATTTGATTTTAAAAGGAGAAAAATTTTATTTCATGAAATAAACATTTTAGTTTATTCTTGCTACAATTCAACTTTGATATATTACTCAAACTCTAAGCACAAGCCACATGCAAACTCATGGTATATTTATATATATGGGAAAACAATTATTATGTTGAATGGTAATCCTCCACTAGCAAGGTATGTGGGACATCTTTATTTTGGTATTAAGTGTTAAATGGGCATATAATAGTTATGAAAATCCATGAGGGAGGATCGATTCAATTTTGAAATTGGAAATGATATGTTATGTTTGTGGCAATTGGATATAGGATGGTTGATACTATGTTTAATGGAACAAGGTTTTGGAGGATGAGTGCACTCCACATTTGTCTATGATTGATGGAATTTAATGTGGAAAATAAGAAGCGATGTGAATTTACTACACGTCGTTCTTACCCTACCTCGAAGCTACCACCTTCACTATACTCCTTGCGCTTGTTTTGGTTTTTCTAGTTAGTAATTCTTCCATTTTGCTCGATCTTTGGCAGAAAATAATTGTTCTCTGTAATGTTTTGGCATTCTTATTATAGGTATGGTATTTTACCTCTTCATTCATGGATTGTTAGCACTGCTCCAGATGAAATCATCTTGTTGGCTCTTAGAGTTTTGCATGCAAAATGTGTTTGTTTTCCAAAGTTTACAGTGGATTGTTTATGGGCATTCTGGCCATGTAACATGTATTTCGATTTGGGTTTCTTCCCATTGGCATTTAAGTGTTTCAAACTGGAAATATCATTTGACATTGTATTATGTTTGAGGTATGTGGTTGTGTTGCGCCTGGAGAAAATGCTAGTATTATTATGGTATGACTATTGACAAACGTCTTATGGTGAATACATTCGGTTTCACTCATTTTTTGTGACTAAATTTTAAAGGGTTTTCTCTGTAAAAGAAAGGGGAAATTAATAGTCAAGTTTTTTGACTATTGTATTGTACCCTCACCTCATATCCATACCTTTGAATATTTTCAACCCTTTTGTATTATCATTACCAATGTTTGAAAAGTTATGGAGGCCTGTGTATTGTCTTGAGGTCACTTTGGGAATTTGTGAAGAAGTTTGTGATGGGAGGGAATTTTTTTGTCTTTTCTTTTAGCCATTCCTCAAAACCTACACCCATATGTCTGCTCCAGGCCTTGTTTCCCCATCCAATATGTGGCCAAGTAAATAAATCTAAACCCAGATTTGAATTTCGTTTA